>PVJC01010029.1:0-44603 GCA_004026665.1 Murina feae
CCTGCTGTCTAAAGATTAATAGTGACCTTACCTTGTATGGATCAAGTAAAAAGTCACTGAACTTGCTAGGTAGGGAATATTTCTTCACCAATTCATCTTCTACCACCCAAGGTGCATTTTCACCAGTGCCAGCCCGTAAGGCATTATGCCGTATAAAGTATCGAAGTATCTCCTTATTTGGTGGGCGTTCTGTGCGAATCAAGCTGTCTGCTGGCACATTACTGATGATCTAGGTTAACAAATATAAACAACTCATCACTAGGGTTAAAGAGCAATTAACCAATGAGAACAAAGACTTATGTTCTCTACAGAAAAATCATAATTCCATCCATAAAATAAAGCTATAAACCAGAAAGAAAAAGAGTAATTGTCAGAGACAGAATGTTAATTAATCCCCAGGAAATCTGTCAGTATGTATCAAAAACCTAAAAATGTATATACTCTTTGAATTAACCAATTCTCATACTTAAAAATTTGGAAATAAATGGACCAGTCATCAACTGCTTATAAAAGCAGAAAAAGGAGCGGAAGGACTACATAAATATCTTTAATAAAAGATTCATTTTTAAGATTAAAATACATCCACAATGAACACCCTGCAGCCATGGGGGAAAATACTTTTCTCAATTAGGACAAACTTATCAGAATCATCTAGGGCAGCGGTCACCAACCGGTGGTCCGTGGACCACTGGTGGTCTGTGAGGTCCAAAAGGTTGGCGACCACTGATCTAGGGAGCTATTAAAATGCATATGCTAGCCATAACCGGCTTGGCTCAATGGATAGAGCATCAGCCTGCGGACTGAAGGGTCCCAGGTTGATTCCAGTCAAGAGCATGTAAGTTGGTTGTGGGCACAGCCCCAGTAGGGGGTGAGCAGGAGGCAACTGATGGATGTTTCCCTCTCATCGATGTTTCTAACTCTCTATCCCTCTCCCTTCATCTCTGTAAAATAAACAATGAAAATATATTTTTTTAAATGCACATGCTAGCACTGGCCAGTGTGGCTCAGTTGGGCTGAGCATCATTCCATGCACTAAAAGGTTGCCAGTTCAATTTCTGGTCAGGGTACATGCTGAGGTTACAGGTTTCATCTCTGGTTGGGGTGTGTATGGGTGTGTTCAATCAATGTTTCTCTCTCACATCACCATCAATGGTTCTCTCTGTGTCCCTTCCTCTATCTAAAAATCAATACAAACATACTTTTAAAATGTCTGTCAGGCTTTTAAAAGCCTGAGCATCCACTTTATTTCCCCTGTTTTTACCTTTATTACTTACCAGAGGTGTGGTGCACCAATTCATGCATGTGTATGGGGGTGGGGGGGCAACCGGGCGGTTGGGGACAGGGCTGGCAGAGGGGAGGCTGCAGGAGGTTCGGGGGTTGAGGGAGCCAGCTGGCTGCTATAGTGCACACATCATAGCGACCAGTCGTTCTGGTTGGTTGGCTTTTATGTATATAGAAGGTTTTATCCTGAATTTACTCCTGGGCTATTAAGTTTTTGTTTCTACAGTTTTTTCTGGGGTATCTTTTTTTCTTGCCACCTCCTCTTCTGGTTTAGGAACAACCTGCTCTTTTTCAGTAGAGATCATCTCAATGAGGCAGGGAGAGCTTAAATATAATTTAATCCACCAAAGCGTTCTCTAAGTTCTGCACCACCTCTTGGGAGCTCTGTTGTGCTCAATGACCAGAGAATCTATATCCAAACCCTGAAGTTCAGCATTACTCTCTGCATTTTTAAACATATGCAGCAAAAATTTGGCACTTTTTGGACCACAGACCTTGAATCCAGCCCCACTGGACAGGACACATCCACCAACTCACCACTGTAACAATGGAATGGCACACATTACTTCTATAAATCGACATCCTTCAGATATTTGGTGACTTTTCAGATATGCATACCCTCGATGCCCTAGGCAGTTTCATTTGTCCTTAAAGTGAACTTAAAAATCTGAACTTCCTAATTTGCATGATTCTGTGGGGTTTTCTGAACTAAATGAATAGTGAACTATTTTCACAGGTCATCTCTGGCTGCTTTCGGAAAGAGCTACTACTTTTTTAATAAACTCTCCTGGTGACTATCATATACACCTACAACCTGAAAATAACTGTTTTCGATGAACGTTACAACATTACAGATAGTTAACAGAGAGAAAATAAAAAAGCTACAAAATAGTATGTATGAAAGATTCCTATTTTTAATTCTTTTTGTAATATGTTTTTATTGATTTACTAGAGGGAGAGAGATAGAAACATCAATGTAAAGAGAGAACCATTGCCCTAACCGGTTTGGCTCAGTGGACAGAGCGTCATCCTGCGGACTTAAGGGTCCCAGGTTCGATTCCAGTCAAGGGCATGTACCTTGGTTGCGGGCACATCCCCAGTAAGAGGTGTGCAGGAGGCAACTGATCGATGTTTCTCTCTCATCGATGTTTCTGACTCTCTATCTCTCTCCCCTCCTCTCTGTAAAAAAATAAATAAAATACTATTTTTTAAAAAGAGAGAGAATCATTGATTGGCTGCCTCTGGGTATCAAGCCTGCCAACTAGGCATGTGCCCTGATCAGACATCAAGCTCTGACCTCTGGTTCATGGGTTGACACTCAACCACTGAGCCATACTGTCAGGGCAAATATTGTTACTTTTTAAAAAATATATATTTTATTGATTTTTTACAGAGAGGAAGGGAGAGGGATAGAGAGTTAGAAACATCGATCAGCTGCCTCCTGCACGTCCCCTACTGGGGATGTGCCCGCAACCAAGGTCCATGCCCTTGACTGGAATTGAACCTGGGACCCTTCAGTCCACAGGCCGACACTCTATCCACTGAGCCAAACCAGCTAGGGCCAAATATTCCTACTTTTAAAAGTCACTTAAAAGCTAACAACCACCATTAATCACAACAATATTCATCAATTATCATCTCTAAGTATGAGATTAGAAATGTCTTTTTTCTTATTTGTATTTTCTATCTTCCTATGAACAGTATTTACTACGTGTGAACAAAACAACTTATATTCAACATTAAGAATATGAATAATTAGAAAAGTGGTTGAGACTCCCCAGCAATGTTTTAACTAGTTACCTTACTGAATGAGGAAGAAATTTTTAGTGAAAATTTGTATTTAACATTTATAATTTTAAAATATAAAGAAATCCTAACAATTTCGGTATGTCTTCAGATCATCCTATATAATAAAACCCTAGTATGCAAATCAACTGAACGACCGGTTGCTATGACGCGAACTGATCACCTCTCTCCTGGTGGAAGCCAGCAGTGGAGATATCCCCCAAGGGGTCCCAGACTGCGAGAGGGCTCAGAGCGGGCTGAGGGACAGTGCCCTCCACCCTCAGCCCCCAGTGCATGAATGCCGTGCACCGGGCCTCTAGTTCACTATAAAACAGTCAAAATGGAATTAAGACTTGTCAACAAATTTGAGGTAGGGGAAAAAACTCTAAAGAAGCAAAAGACTTGGGTTATAATCCATCCCAATTTCATTTACTAAATTAGGAGCTTTAATAATTATTAAACTTCTCAGGCCTTAGCTGTTTTTTCTATAAAACAGCTAAACATGAAGAAAATATGCAGCTTTCTTCCACACACAACCTCCCATCCTCCTTCTAACAATTTACATACAGGTATGAGTACCTGAAAGTAATATGGCATTATTTCATAGATTCTAAGATGCTATTAATGAAAGACATTATTTTATGTACCACTAAGAAAAAAATTCATGTCAATTGATTTTAAGATATATACTAATTCTAAATACATTAAAAATATAAAAGATGAACATCTTAGAATGAATAAAACACACTACTAAGTTACTTTAAGGGTATTTACTGTTTCAGGTTGTTAGTTCCACAGATTCTTTGTAAAAGCACTGATTATTGTTGACTCGGTTTCTAAATTAAATTACATTACAAATTGCTCTACTTTATCTGGGAAGAGCTATTACCTCAGGAAGTCTATAACTGCTGGAAACAGATTCTTATTTTTCAAACTGAATTTGAAGCTCAATTGCAAATTACTCTTAACCTTAATAAGTCCTATTAAAAGGAAAAAAAACCTCCTAAGAATTAAAATACAGTTTGAATTAAAGTCATAATTACTAAAACTAGAGAACTAGAAAACCGCTCAGAATTTGTTGCAGAAACACATTCATTTACATTTTTCTATAGCACATTTTCTCTAAGAAAACCAGCCCTATGATATTTTCTTAAACAACATCTATATAAGTAACAGGGTTAACATAAAGTGCCAACTAACCTTGTCTTCATTTTGTAGTTTCACATCATATTTGTGAGGCAGAAATTTTGGAGGAGCCCATTTCCTTTCTCCTTTTTTTAATGAAGTAGGGAGTTTTCGTGGAGATCTACGTGCTCTGTCATCTAGTCAAATCATTAGAAAATTAGTGAAAATAAGAATTCTTTTAATTCTATTCATTCATTCATTCATAATTGCCTTATTGAACACCTACTCTGCATCAGGCACTGAATGATGGGGCACCAAGATGATTCATAAAAGCCTTACCTGAACTAGCTAAAGTCTATGGGTGGAGTCAACAATAATTATAATACAATGTGGTAAATATTACAGAGGTGGGTACACAAAAATATGAGGAGCAATGTTTAAGTTAGGAAGATAGGCAGAAAAGGCCTAGAAAAAATATGACTCTTTCAGAGACTGCAAGTAATGAGGAATGGGTAAATATAATCGGGACTACAGTAAAAAATCAGACTAAAGAAGTAAGGAGGGAAAACTATAAAGAACCTGTTTTAAGGTTTAAAGAAATTGGAATTTATCTCGTGAATTCTAGGGAAACAAAGGATTTTTGGTCTAAGTAAGCAGATGCATTGCTTTCTAAAGATGGCAAAAGAACCGAAAAGGAATAGGGTTAGCATCAAGGTGAAAGAAAACTGTGGTATCAAGTAAGTTAAAGGTATGACTATCACCAATAGTGTAAATGTAACAGAAAAGCAAAACACAGAAGAAATCAGTGGAATTGGCAAGTAGAGGGTCACCTATAATCTTATTAGCAACAGTGTCAGGAGTAAAGAAGAAGTCAGACTATAATAGCACAAAAGCAGAGACGAGACAGTATCTCATGAATCTTGGTTTGAATGAGTAAGACAGAAATAAAACAACAGAATCAAGGGAGGATGTTTTTGTTTTTAGAAAATGGGGCTTCATTAATAAATTGGGGGGGGAACGACATTAGAGAGAGGGTTAAAAAACACTGTAGAGTAGAAAAATAAAACTTAACTCAACCCTAGAGAATAGTAGGAGGAAATGGAATTCAAAGCCAAAGTATTTTAGCTCCCTTCTCAGATGGAAGAATATAGAAATTTAAAACAAGGAGGTTAATAACAAGTTGAAAGTTTCTGTCTAATACATTTTTCCCCATAAAGTAGAATTAAAGGTCACCTAGTGAGAAAAAATTTAGTAATGGAATTTGCCTATCATTTCTATGGAAATTCTAAGCAATTTTCCCCCTGAAAACACTCAGTAGACATGACACTACAGCCTGCCCAACACCCTTTCCACATACTAGCAATAGTATTATATATATTTCAATAAGTAAAAACTAAATTAAGGCATATAACACTCATAGAAAACCAAAGCCTAAAACACAGAAGTTCCCTGGTACATGATGCCAAGTCATAAAATTAACAATTGTTAACATATTGTTGGTAGTCCAAGGATCTGTTTCCAGAAGAAGTTTTAGAAGACATATTATCAGGCAATGACTAACCAAAAAATATTAACATTAAGTCATGGGAATATTAAGTAATGAACATATTAGAAAACTTCAACATCAAAAAGAGAGAAACTGAAAAACATAAACATTAGCTTTCATAATACAGAGTGGAAAACAAAACTGAAGTATCAACACTGGGGTGAACGAGCTACAACAATTGAGTATCCCTGGGGAATTTTAATTAGTTAATTGTTCCCCTTGGACTAGATAAGGAAATCCCTCTAAAACACATCTGCATATATCCAAAATATCTGGAAAGACAAAATAGAATGGAAAACAGAGTGCATAGCACTAATTCTAATTCAATCTCTGTATGTAACACTTAAATAACAGATTAAGATTACCTGATCCTCTAACAGTCATGGGGAGGGGGGATCGATATACACAAATCCTTTGAGTACTCATATTTAAAGACAGAAGTAATCTATTCCAGTGAAATTCTTTTATTCACAGATTTTTTTTCCCAAATGAAGGTTTTAGGGGCTGAATAATTTTCCCAATGGACAAAGTCTCAATTCTTCAACTTTTCAAACAGTATTGCTAGAATTGCCAAGTCTCAAAAAATTACTTTTAGATATCATAATGCTTCAAAATTCTGGCAGCTCCTACATGGGAGGGACTTGAGGTTATAAGATTTAGATAAAAGGAAGTATCTCAAAATCACCACAACTGGTTGCACAGTGAAGAGAAATGGAGATTAGAATTTGCCCCTTGTACTCTAACCCCGCTTCTCCACACAGAGATATACATATTTTCCAACTTAAAGAGACAAGGAAAGCAAACTTTCTTTGCTATCTTGAGTAGCTAGGTGTGCACACAGATTTCTAAAAGGAAATGCCTTCCCAGGGGAGACTTCATTCTTTATTTGCTTTATGGATTTTTCTCTTTTTCTTTTTGGTTAATCCTCACCCATGGATTTCTTTTCCATTGATTTTTTAAGATAATGAAAGGGAGGTAGGCAGGAAGGGAGAGAGAAAGAAGAGACGGGGTGTACGAGGGAGGAGGAGAAAGAGAGACAGACAGATATAGACTGGTTTCCTCCTGCATATACCCTACCCAGGAACAGGGATCAAACCTGCAACCCAGGTACATGCCCTTGACCAGAATGGAACCTGAAACCTTTTGGTGCATGGGGCAATGCTCTAAACACTGAGTACATCAGCCAAAGCGCTTTGTATTTTAGTTGTTTGCTGAATCAGAAAAAAAAGGCATATCTACCTACAAAAAGCATTTACAAATCATAAATTACTTGTTAGAGAACTCAAAAAGATTTGTGTATAGTAAGAGTCACAAAGGAAAGCTAGTCATACATACTAATATTCTCCCTCCTTCCTTCATCCTCTTTTACAACTGCCTCCTTCTTCTGGTGCTCCTGAGCAATTTGGCTAGAATTTTCTTTGTCACTTGAGGGAGAATCACAGGCACCATCAGGTTTCTTTTCAGTGGCTTCTTCATCCACTTTCTCCAAAGGATGAATCTTCACAATCCTCACCTTGAGCATTTTTTCCTTCCCAACCTATAAAGGAGACAGAATGAGAATCAGTGATAATAAATAAAAACTAGAAAACCTAAAGATAATGTTTAGAATATGTTAGCCAATATACATACATTACACCCCACTTAACAAAAATTCACTAAACCTCTAAAGTACCAAGTACAGTGATTTTTTCCCCCAATTTTATTTCTGACTTCTATGCTAAAAAATGACATATTATGCCCTAGCTGGTCTGGCTCAGTGGATTGGCAATCTGCCTGTTGACTGAAGAGTCCAGGGTTCAATTCCAATCAAGGGCACATGTCTGGTTGCAGGTTCAATCCCCAGTGGGGGGCATGCAGGAGGCAGCCAATCGATGGTTCTCTCTCATCACTGATGTTTCTCTCTTTCCCTCTCCCTTCTTCTTTGAAATCAATAAAAACATATATATTTTTTAAATATATATTTTTATTGATTTTTCACAGAGAGTAGGGATAGAGAGTTAGAAACATTGATGCGAGAGAAACATTGATCAGCTGCCTCCTGCACACCCCCTACTGGGGATGTGCCCGCAACCAAGGTACATGCCCTTGACCAGAATCGAACCTGGGACCTTAGAGTCCGCAGACTGACGCTCTATCCACTGAGTCAAACCAGTTAGGGCTATATTTTTTAATGACATTATTTTGCCCCTGACTTCATTTTTTCATTCTTTTTCTACAATACCTAAGTATTGCTTTTTCTTTATATTTCAATTAAACATTCAATATTATATTAGTTGCAGATGTATAGAGTATAGTACATAATTTACGAAGTGATTCCTTGGTAAGTCCAGTACCCACCTGATACCATAATTTTATTGACTATATTCCCTATGCTGTCCTTTACATAAGTGATTCTGTAACTGTCAATTTATACTTAAGCCCTTCATCTTTTCCACCCAGTAAAATATGACATCTTAAAAACAAATTATTGTTTTATTATTTATTTATTTTTAAGCTTCATCCAAGGATATTTTTCCACTGATTTTTAGAGAGAGTGGAAGAGAGAGGGAAAGGCCAATAGAAATATCAATGTGAGAGAAACACATGGACTGGTTGCCTCCTGCATGAGCCCTGAGCAAGGGCAACCAAGTACATGCCCTTGGCTGGAATCGAACCTGAGACCCATCGGTCAGCAGGCCACACTCTATCCACTGAGCCAAACTGGGGCTGTATGTCCTTAACAGAAATGTCTGTTAACGTCTTCTGCCCATTTTTTAATTGGATTGCTTGTTTTTGGTGTTAAGTTGTATGAGTTCCTTATATATTTTGAATATTAACCCCTTACGGATGTATCATTTGCAATTATCTTCTCCCGTTCAACAGGCAGTCTTCTCATTTTGTTAATGATTTCCTTTGCTTTGCAAACTCTTTGTAGTTTGATGTAGTCCCATTTGTTCTTTTTGTTTGTTTCCCTCTCTTGAGAAAATACATCCAGCCCTGGCCAGGTAGTCTTCAGCTGACTGGATCATCATCAGGATGTGCCAGGGTTATGAGTATGATCCCAGTTAAGGTACATACAGGAATCAACCAATGAACGCATAAATAAGTGGAACAAATTAATGTTTCTTTCCCTCTCTCCAAAATCAATTTTATAAAAAGAACATATATCCAAAAAGACACTGCAAAGAGCAATGTCAAAGAGTTTACTGCCTATGTTTTCATTCAGGAGTTTTACGGGTTCAGGTCTAACAGTTAAATCTTTAATCTATTTTGAGATTTTTTTTTTTATTTTAAATGTTTTTATTGATTTTCAGAGAAAAAGGAATGGAAAGGGAGAGAAACACTGACAGAGAGTTGCCTTCTGCACGCCCCCTTTTGGGGATCAAGCCTGAAACCCAGGCATGGGCCCTGACTGGGAATTAAACTAGTAACCTTGGTTTAGTGCTCAACCACTTAGCAATAATGGCCAGGAGTTTATTTTTATATATGGTGTAAGAAATAGTCCAATTTCATCTTTTTGCACAACTATCTATCATTGGCTCCTTTATTGTAGCTTAATTGACCAAATAAGCAAGGACTTATTTCTGGGCTCTCTATTCTATTTTCTTTTTGATTTGTTAACCTTCACACGAGGAAATTTTTTCCATAAAAGGATGTTGAATTCTGTCAAATGCTTTTTTCTTCATCTACTGAGATGGTCATGTTTTTATACTCTATTAATAAAATGTATTACACTGATTTAGTTATGGATATTGAACTACCCTTGCACCCAAGATAAATTCCATTTCGTCATAGTATATAATTCTTTTAATGCATTATTGAATCTAGTTTGCTAATATTTTGTCGAAAATTTTTGCATCTATATTCATCAACAATATTGGCCTGTAAGTTTTCCTTTTTTTAATAAATGCCTTTATCTGGTTTTGCTATCAAGGTAATGCTTGCTGCCTTCATAAAATGAGTTTGGAAACATTCCTTCCTCTTCAATATATATATATATATTCTTTTTTTAAAAATGTATTTTATTGATTTTTTACAGAGAGGAAGGGAGGGGGACAGAGAGTTAGAAACATCGATGAGAGAGGAACATCAATCAGCTGCCTCCTGCACACCCTCTACTGGGGATGTGTCCGCAACCAAGGTACATGCCCTTGACCGGAATCAAACCCGGGACCTTTCAGTCTGCAGGCCGACGCTCTATCCCCTGAGCCAAACCCATCAGGGCTACATATATATTCTTTAATATATTTTTATTGATTTCAGAAAGGAAAAGAGAGGGAGAGATAGAAACATTAATGATGAGAAAATCACTAATTGGCTTCCTCCTCACGTTCCCTGGGGATTGAGCCTGAAACCTGGGCATGTGCACTTGGGAATGGAACCAGGGACCTTTCAGTCTGCAGGCGGACACTCTATCCACTGAGCCAAACTGGCTAGGGCCTCTTCAGTATTTTTAAGTAGTTTAAGAATATGTGATTTTATTTAGCTAAAGTTTGAGAAGTACTAGGCACTGTTAGATATTTCATTACATAAAGTTGAAATCACTCATAATTCATACAACAATATAAACAAACCTATTTTATTATCTGAACCTGTTTACTACCTCAACATTTCTGTGCAGAATCTGCAAGACATGTAAAATGGCTAGCCCAGTATTCTAAAATTCGGTCTTTATATTTAACTAGGGGCCCGGTGCACAAAAATTTGTGCACTTGGGGAGGGGGGGGGAGCACTCAACTCGGCCTGTGCCCTCTCGCAGTCTGGGACTCCTCGGGGGATGTCCACCTGCTGGCATGCCTGCCCAGCCTGGGTGAGGGGCAGAGGGCCGTTTCAGGCTGCCCACAGCCCCTTCAGGGTTCGGGTCCCTACTGGGGTGCCTGGCTGGAAGCAGGTATCTGGGATTTATTTATCTTTTATAATTGAAACTTTGTTGCCTTGGTCCCTGCCTTTTCAAAGCCTGGGTTGCCAGGGTCCCAGCCCTGCAGGTATCTGGGGTTTGTTTATCTTCTATAATTGAAACTTTGTAGCCTTGAGTAGAGCTCAGGACCCACAGGGCCCTGGCTTGCAGGGCCCTGGCTTCCTCCATTGCCTGGGGTAACTCCGGCTCCATGGCAACCACCATCTTAGTTGAGTTAATTTGCATATTTGCTCCTGATTGGCTGGTGGGCATGGTGAAGTAAGGGTCAATTTGCATATTACTCTTTTTATTAGATTATATACTAAGTAAAGACTTCATATAACACAATTTTATACACACAGATACGCATTCTGTACTCTATGCTCAAATCCTGATATATGATTAGTGAATCAAATCTCCCATTTTGAAAGAATATAGGAACTTACCTCAAAGTCACACTCTTCTCCAACAGCATATTTGGTCATGATCTCCAACCAAGCAGTATCTACTAACTTCTCTAAGGAGGCGGTGTTATGGTGAACCATTTCCAGAACAAGTTTCTCATACCAGGCAGGAAACTCTTCCTTCAAACTAAACAAATACATTACTAATTACCAAGGAAATGCAGAAAAAAAACCTTTCCACAGCTTTAATTCAGGATAATGCAAACATTTCTTTAGCAAATATATGCAAAGCACTGGAGAATACAAAGTTTAAAAACCATGTAGTACACAGGAAAAAGAACTTATAAATATCTTTGTCAGACTGACCTTTCCAGGTTAATTTTTTCATACATAAAGTGAAAATAAAAGGCACATCATTACTAAGGTTGGTCATTTTTCCATTAATTTGTTTTTTGCAGTAGACTCCCTGTTTTAGGTGTGCATTATTTATTCATAGCCTTTTCCCATCTTTTTAGTTAGGACATCACAACGCTTGTATTTTTATTATGTCTGAATCAATAATATGCTTTAATTCATTTAGTTCTCTAGAATTTTCATTTTATGGATAAGGAAAACAAATCAGGAAGTTAACATGACGGAATCATGATGTGAACTCCAATGTCCTTGCAAAGTAAAACCATGATGTACCACTTTTCACTTATTAACCTAACAAAAAACAATTTTAATTATCATACCCAATATAGGAAAATAAATAGTGCAAAGTAACACTCATATACTGCTCATAGCCTATGTTTCAACTCTTTTAAAAAGCAGTTTGGCCCTGACTGGTTTGGTTCAGTGGATAGAGCGTCGGCCTGCAGACTGAAAGGTCCTAGGTTTGATTCCAGTCAAGGGCATGTACCTTGGCTTCGGGCACATCCTCAGTGGGGTGTGCAGGAGGCAGCTGATTGATGTTTCTAACTCTCTATCCCTCTCCCTTCCTCTCTGTAAAAAAATAAAATATATATTTTTAAAAAGCAGTTTGAGCCCATCTGGTGTAGCTCAGTGGACTGAGCTTGGTTATCTCTTGGGTTTGATTCCCAGCCAGGCATATGCCTGGGCTGTGGGCTTGAGGCATGCCGGAGGCAGCCAATTGATGTGTCTCTCATTGAACACAATCACTCCCATTCACTTATGTATTACTAGAAGTCTGGTGCATGAATTCGTGCACAGGAGGGGTCCCTCAGCCTGGCCGGCAATTGGGGCCGATTGGGGCATCTTACCCAGTCCTGATCGGGGCTGTGAGAAGTTGGCATGCAGGGGGGAGGAGCTGGGGGGGGAAGAGGCCATAGGAGGTTGGCTGGGGGAGGTTGGCAGTTGAGAGCACATTGACCACCAGGGGGCAGGTCCTGCATCGAGTGTCTGCCCCCTGGTGGTCAGTGTGCATCATAGTGACTGGTCAACTGGTCGTTCCGGTTGTCCTAACGGTCACTTAGGCTTTCATATATATATTATCTATGGCTATTTTTACCGTACAACCTCAGATTTAAATAGCTAAGACAAAGACCATATGGCTCACAAGGCCTAAAATATTTACTAACTGAAAGTTTACTGAAAAGGGTGGCCAAAAACCTTGTCTAACACACTTTAAAAAAGACACATGCATAAATACTAATCTAAAACAGAATGATGAAAGTGACCCAAGCTAAGTCATCAGGTTAGCAAACTTGACTAATAATTAGTCCTGGAGCCACATCTAGAACCCAGACCTCAATTAAATCCAGTGTTCTGTTACACCAGCAGAAGAGCAGAATTATATGCTCTTTGCTTATGGGTTATCAAGAAAAGTCATTAAGAAGTCCACAGAAAAAACTTGTATTCCAAATTCCCCAAAGAGTAATTTACATACCTAGTTTCTATTTATCTTTTACATGTTCCTAATGCCCAATTCTGAGTGTTTTCTTTGAGAAAATGAAAAAACAAGTAGGCACTTTGAATATAGACAGGAATTTTAAGACTCCTCATTCAGCCCTGGCACTGTCACAAAAGGTTGCATGTTCAATTCCTGGTCAGGGCACTGCTGGGGTTGCAGCCTCGATCCCCATTAAGGGACGTGTAGCAGGCAGCTGATTGATATTTTTCTCTCTCCCTCTCTCTAAAACTAATAAGAACATTTTTTAAAAAAAACAGACTCATTCAACTGCCCCACTTAGATAAATGGTCTTTAAATTGTATTTTTGGTAGCTGCTGTAAATACTATCTTAAATTTCAAATGACCACAAAATTTTAAAAATCTTTCTGCTTATTTGCTACCTCCATATTACTTCTAGATCATATTTGTATCCGTTGCTTAGAACCACATTTTCAAAATACTTACAGGATAAAAGTAGAGCAAGAATATTCAAAAGCCTGATAACTACCTAAATAAGTATACACATAACTATGTATTCCACATACTTTGTAGCTAGCAAAATTCCACTAGGCAAGGGCACTTAGACACTGATTCAGTATACTAATGTAACAAATTCCAGTTTATATCCCATTTTAAAATAAATATTGCTTTACTTTCTATCCCCCCTTTCCTAATAATGTGAAGATGGTGCTAGAAAAGCAATGTTTATATTACTCACAGTTCAGCAACTTCCTGTTCCTCCTCCCAGGCCTCCTTGTGTGTTAGCTGACTACTTCCGGTACTCTTACAGGTCCAAATGCGTTCACTGTATCTCTCCAAGCGGGCTTCATACTCTCTGTTAGCAGTGGCTCAGGAAAACAATATTCAAGCAACAGAGACAACTCATCTATAATCATAAAATATTTAATATACATATAAAAACCTTCAGTATCCTTTTTATGATATACATATTGAGAAGATAAAATTGAAATTACCTTTCAATTGGTGAACCCAAACAAGACAATTAAGATTGAAGTATGATCAGAATTGTTTGTCGTGCTTTGCAAATAAAATATGAATAATTTAGTACAAATGTGATTTCTTCAATTCACAATTTTAGTACTCAAACAGTACTAAAATTGCATAGGAAAAACATAAAAGCAAAAAACCAAAATTTCTAATTTATTGAGAGAAAAATAAAGATTTAGGAATTGTAAAAAAAAAAGTAAAGTAAGACAAAAAGTCTTAAGAAATAAGAATTTGAATTATTGCACAACTAGAAACCCAGTGCACGGGTGGGGTCACTAGGCTTGGCCAGCGATCAAGGCCAATCAGGAGGGCAGGAGGTTGCCTGGGGGGAGGGACCACAGGAGGTTGGAGAGGGGGGGGGCCTGTGGGAGCACACTGACCACCAGGGGGCAGCTTCTACGTTGACCATCTGACCCCTGGTGGTCAGTGGCCATCATAGCGACCTGTTGTTTGGGAACTTAGGCAGATAGATAGATAAGATAGATAGATAGATGGATATATAGATAGACTGATTTAGGTGGTCATTAAGTTTAAGAATCAGTTTCACAGGAAGATGAGATGACTACACTAGTCTCACAGTCTGGAATAACCTTGTGTATATAATGATCCATTTACTAAAAGATTGGAAGTTTTTAGTACCTTAGGAATACCTATTGTTTCCTAGGGTTTTAATAATTCCATGAAACTCCTGAAAATAATTTTGATATAATATCTATCAAGTCTTTATGTTTATCTACTATAACAATTCACTCAAGTCACTTAGCTGTCACTGTTCAGACTTTGTTTATCTACTGTAACAATTCACTCATAAGTCACTTAGCTGTCACTGTTCAGACTTTATGAGATAAAAAGGACATCACTAGTGCCATGTATATAACTTTCTATGACATCCCAACAGGAATTCACTATCAGCCAGCTATATTCAAATTCAAAAAGTAGCCAATTTACTTTTATGCACATCAACAGATGCTATGCTAGAAAATAAACTGACACAATTAGAGAATTCGCTGCCAATCTCTGTACTAGGTGTACTGTTTAATTATGGCGGACTCTGTAATCAAATAAACATGATAATTTCAAGAGAAATATCAAAATTGCTTTATTCAAAGTAATGTCCATCGCTAGCTACACATTTCCCCCATCTTTCAGGTAATTTGTAGATACAGTTCCAATAGAATTTTTCTTGTTTTGAGGCAAACCATTCAGAGACCCAATTATATGAAAACTTCTTCATATGTTTTCAAGTGCTGCTCAGAAAGTGCCATCGAAAGGAACAAGTGGTAATCTGAAGGAGCAAGGTCTGGTGAATATGGTGGGTGGGTTAACACTTCCCAGGCAAGATCTTTTAACGTGTCTTTAACTGGTTTTGAAGTGTGTGATGGTGCATCATCGTGAAGCAAAATTACTTTGCCATGTCTGACCATTCTGGTTGTTTCACAATCAAAGAGTGGTTCAAATTGATTATTTGTCGTTGATAGCAATCAGTATTAACGGTTTCACCTGGTTTTAGAAGCTCATAATACACCACACCTCCCTGATTCCATCACACACCATTTGGCCTTGCAGTTGATGTTGATGGTTGACCTGGATCAACTCATGACTTTGTGCATTTGGAATTCTCAAAATAAATCCACTTTTCATCCCCAGTCACAATTCTATGCAAAAAAGGCTTTCTTTCGTGCTGTTGAAGCAACATTTTACTGATGACTTTTCGGTTTCCCATTTGTCCCAGGTTTGATTCTGGTCAAGGGCATGTACCTTGGTTGCGGGCACATGCCCAGTAGGGGGTGTGCAGGAGGCAGCTGATCAATGTTTCTCTCTCATTGATGTTTCTACCTCTCTATCCCTCTTCCTTCCTCTCTGTAAAAAAATCTTTTTTTTTTTTTTAAAAGCATGATATATACAGGGTTCAGTACTGTTTTAATATTTTGGTACTTTTTCAAATACAGTACTGGGTGGGTCCTGGAACTAATACCCTATGGATAGAATGAACTACAGAAAAGAAAAAAAAGGCAATAGCATGGCTTCTATTACCATAACTATAATGGTATTTTTATATCATAACGAACAAGATAGACGTTTTATTTTTGTTTGCCTGTTTGCAGGAGTGGAGGTAAAATAAAGACAATCAGTAAGTGAATTTATTTAAACAAACAAAATGTTTATCAGTTTAATAGTTACTTAGCAACATTGAAGAAATTCACTGAGAAATCAGGGAGAATGTAATTGATATTAACAAATATATCCTAAAGAGAGAACACTGTCCTAGCTGGTGTGGCTCAGGTGGCTGAAGCATCATCATCCCATACACCAAAAACTTGTGGGTTTGATTCCTAGTCAGGGTGTGGTATATAGAGAGACAACTGATAAATGTTTCTCATTTTGATGTTTCTCTCTCTCTCTTTCTCTCTCTTTCTTCCTTCCCTTCTAAAATCAATAAGCACGTCCTCGGATGAGGATTTTTTAAAAAAAGAGAAAATTTTCTTTTATTAGTTATTTCTAAAAGTAGGAATAATGTGCTCCATCTTCTTGATCTAGGCCAGGGGTGAAGAACGTTTGTCCTGGGGTCACATAAGGCCGTCCCACAAAATCATTATGTCTGACCCTACCAAGGCATTAGCGGTGAGTTAATTAAATGTTTGATCAAAGCCCTAGCCAGTTTGGCTCAGTGGACAGTGCTGGCCTACGGACTGAAGGGTCCTGGGTTCAATTCCAGTCAAAGGGACATACCTTGGATGCAGGTTCCTCCCTGACCTAGGCCCTGGTTGGGGTTCATGTTTCTCAATATTTCTGTCTTTCCCCCTCTCATTCACTCTCTCTCTTAAAAAAAAAAAAAAAAAATCAACAGAAAAATATCCTTGGGTGAGGATTAAAAACAAAAAAAAATGTTTGGGAGGTAGTACCCAATAGAGAAAGCGAGCAGAGTGGTGGCCACTGGTTGTGTGGCAGGGTAAAATAAAAGATTCTCCTTGCTCTTCTCATTTACAGGTTAAGGCTACCTTTCCAGATTTCCAGATAGTCCAATAGCTAAGTCACCAGTTTCCAAGGGCATTTGCTCCACTTATGGAAAATGTTAGATCCATACACACCAGATGTCCTTGAAAACTCATCCCACCATCCCCTGCACAAAATTCGCTACACCAGCAGACTATGAAGCCAACCACTGAGCTTCTTTTCATTACCAATCCTATACAATAAAATGTAATATGCGAACGGTCATTATGCCTTGCAGTGTGACGACCAACCACGTAACAGCCAAATCAAGGATCAGCAGGAGGGTGGGGCATCGAGCTACAAGTGGAGGCAGGGCAGCAAGCTATGGGGGAGGTGGAGAGCAGGGGGCAAAGGGAGCTATAGGAGGGCAGGGCAGTGGGCAGAGAGCTACAGGAGGGGTAGGACAGCAAGCTATGAGGGGGGGAGTAGGAGGAGCTACAGGAGGGTGCACGAATTCGTGCACAGGGCTACTAGTTAGATAAATTTTCCCTGAAAACAACACAGAGGACACAAGTGTTTCTTCACAGTATCACAGCTAGTTGAGACCACGCTAAAAAATCAGCTTGCCGACATGAGGACCCCTTCTCTTCTTGGGTAGCTAAGACTTAAAAGGAGAGACTCTGACCTGAGCAACTTGGAAGCCTTTCCCCAAATTTGTGGCTGAATAAACCAATAGCTTTGTACATGCAAAAAAATAAGTTTGATCAAATCTAACAAGTTAATTTTTAAGTTGATAATTTTGTATGGTCTGTGAATGTTATAAATACACAAATGGCCCTCCTAATCAAGACCCATATAGTCAACATAGCAGTATCGCCTAGATACCTCATACCTCAAACCCAACTGTTTCTAAACTAAATTCTTATTACCCCACCTCATCCTCCTAAACTTGCTACTTTAACAGATAATTCCAATCTCACTGAATGGCCCTAGTGCCCTAATCATAAATAAGGAAGTCATCCTCATTTCTTCAATCCCCAACTGCAGCTACTTACACATTTCTCAAGTCAGTCCTTCCAATAGCAAACAGAGCCATTAAAAATTCCAGCCTCTGATCTTCATTTCTCACCCAGGCAAAATATTTTAATTGGCTACACTGGTAATCCTCTTTTCTGGTGCTTTGTGCTTCTCACCCTAACTTCCTTTTTTCTCAATCTTGTTTTTTTTAAACCCATTTTCTTCTGATTACTTTAAAAACTAAGTTGGTTCAAATATTGTCACAATACCCAAAGGTTGTGGGTTCGATGGTCAGGGCACATACAAAAATCAACCAGTGAATGTAGAAATAAGTGGAACGAATAAATGTTTCTCTCTCGTCTTCCCTCTTTCTCTAACTCATTTTTTAAAACATATATTCTTATTGATTTCAGAGAGGAAGGGAGAGGAAGATAGAAAGATCAATGATGAGAATCATTGATCAGATAGCTCCTGCACACCAGGGGGATAACACCTGCAACCAGGTTATGTTCTCTGATAGATAATCAAACTGGAGTTTCCTGGTTCATGGGTCAACACTCAACCAGTGAGCCACACCAGCCAGGCTCTAAAATCAATTTTTTTAAAAAAGTCTAAAACTGAAATTCCTACAACACCCCTTAACACTGGGTATTTTTTAAGTTTGTGTAATTTTGTTCTGGTTATAATTCTGACAAATGTTCAAAGAAAGCAAAAGAAAAAAATGAAAATGAAAGCAGAAAAGGCTGACTAGAAGGATATTGAGACAGCTGCCTCTAAATCCTATTTCAGACTTAGGTTACCAAAATAAGTCACTCACTCTCAAATAACCATTCAGAGCAAATGCCAATTGAGGTTTATGTTCCAGCTATTGCTGCACTTATAATTGCAGAGAAAATGTCAAAGCAGTCCTCCAAAGGTTGTATAAACTATAAATGATAAGATATTTTCAAGTCCTAGACTATTTCATTATGCACCTACTTTTCATGAGTTCAAGGGCTACCTCTCCCTACAATATGCTGCTTCTTTGTTCTTTCGCCTTGTAAGAATTGTTTCTCAATAAAGTACTTGAGCCCTGGATCAGTGTGGCTTAGTGGTTAAAGCCTCAGTCCACAAAGGATCTCGGGTTCAATTCCTGGGCAAGAGGACATACTTTGGTTGCAGGTTCCCCAGCACTGGTAGGGGCACTTGTGGGAGGCATGTCTCTCTCACGATATTTCTCTCCCTCCCCCTACCTTCCACTCTAAGAATCAATGGGAAAAATATCCTCAGGTGAGGATTAAAATAGACAATCTACAGTAATAAAAGAGAAACACGCAAATTGGTGTCACTACACTATGCTCACCAGCCCATCAGAGCAACTATGCAAATTAACCCAACAAAGATGGAGGTTAATTTGCATACACAGGCACCAGAGCGAAGACTGAAGAGTGAAGACTGAAGAGGCTTGGCTTTCTCCACTGCAGCCGGACCAAAGGCCTGGGTTCCAGGTGCCAGAGGAAAACGGTGCCCACAGCCAGGGAAAGGAAGGCCTACTGCACAAATCTCTTTGTGCAACAGGTCTCTAGCCTTACTAATAAAAGCCTAGGTGGTCCTCATGCCGTCACGCTGTGATGCCCTCATGCCATCATAAGATGGCTGCAAGCACAGCATGGAGGTGGGGCCCCAGGAGCCACTCCACACACTCCCGCAGCCCCACGTGCACGCTGCAGAGGCAGGACCCCCGGCTCTGGCCTACCTCTTTGGGGCAATCCATCAAGGAGTCCCAGATGAGTGGATGGGGCCTACCTCTTTGGAGTGATTGGTCATGGGGATCCTGCACTGTGAGAGGGCACAGGCCAGGCTGGGGGTTCCCCACCCCCCCACAGTGCACGAATTTCATGCACTGGGCCTCTAGTAAGTAAATAAATAAATAGAGTGAGTGAAGAAAGGAAGGACTTGATAGCCTGAAAGAAAGTGGACCAGAAAAGTATGGAGGTTAAATAAGCACAACTATAACCCTAAGAGTTCTAAGTGAGGTGACAAAGTACCAAGTCAAGATTTGCTTTTTATTCTATTTTTTTTCTCTTTGGACCAGTTTGTCATTAAGTTAAAAATAACTCTAGCCAGTGTTGCTCAGTGGTGAGAGTGTATAGTATCTGCCCAAGCCCCAAAGGCTCACAAGCTCGATCCCCGGACCCACCAGTGTGGGAGGCAACAAACAGATGTCTCCCTCTCTCTCTCTCCCACCCCACTTCCACCTTCTCTAAAAGTCAACAGAGCCATAACCAGTTTGGCTCAGTGAATAGAGCGTCGGCCTACGGACTAAAGGATCCCAGGTTCGATTCCAGTCAAGGGCATGTACTTTGGTTGCGGGCACATCCCCAGTAGGGGGCATGCAGGAGGCAGCTGATTGATGTTTCTCATCGATGATTCTAACTCTATCCCTCTCCCTTCCTCACTGAAAAAAATATATATTTAAAAATTGAAAAGAAAAAAAAAGTCAACAGAATGCCCGGCTGGCATGGCTCAGTGGTTGAAAGTTGACCTATGAACCAGGAGGTCAGGGTTCGATTCCCGGTTGGGGCACATGCCCAGGTTGCTGGCTCAATCCCCGGTGTGGAGCATGCAGGAGGCAGCTCATCAGTGATTCTCATCATTAATATTTCTTTTTCTCCCTTTTCCTCTTGAAATCAATAAAACAAATATATTTTAAAAAATCAAAGTCAATAGAAAAATATCCTCATTGAGGATTAACTAAAAAATTAAAATAATAACTCTAGCCCTGGGCAGTGTGTCTCAGTTGGTTAGAGCATTGTCCCATACACCAAAAAGTGGTAGGTTCAATTCCCAGTCAGGGCACATACCCAGGTTTTTTGGATCCCTAGCTGGGATGCATTCAGGAGACAATGCATAAATGTCTCTGTCTCTGTCTCCCTCTCTCCCTTCCTCTAATAATAATAAATCACTCTAATGTGGTATAGCTTATTACTTTAAAGAAATTATAGAACATAAGAGCTCAGTATTGCACTGTCCAATGCGAGCCTGTCTTGCAACTCCAACTCTTAAATCATGCTCTAGCCCCATTTGTATAGCTCTGTGACTGAGAGCCGACTTGTAAACCAGGAGGTCACGGGTTTGATTCTGAGTCAGGGCACGTGTTCAGATTGCAGGCTCAATCCCCAGTAGGGGGTGTGCAGGAGGATTCTCTCTCAACATAGATATTTCTAGCCCTCTCTCTCTTTCTCCCTCCCTCTCTCTGGGAAAACAAAACAAAACAAAACAAAACAAAACAAAACAAAACAAAACAAAAAAACGCAACATGCTCTAGTCATGGTTTTCTAGGCAAGCAAGTTATTCTGGCCATATTTTAATAGCCCTCCCTCATTACACCAGTTCAAAGTTCTCATATATTCATGCAGCAAAAAATGAAGAACCCAGCTGTTTCTAGACTTTAGAACTAAGAGAGTTAAAGCAATACAAAAAAGTATTAACCTACAACAAGCTGCTTGTAGGTTCAGTTCCTCCTTAAAACTCACCTTGACTTAAATACAGTCAATGTAACATACTATTGTCAAATAATCACATCAAGAATTAATTCTGATAGACCCTGGCCAGGTAGCTGAGTTTGTAAAGCATTGTCCCATAAGCTAAGATTGTTGCTTCCATCCCCAGTCAGGACATATACAAGAATCAAATGAAATGGTGATGGAAAAAGACATGACTTTGGTGGTGAACACACAATACAATATAGAGATGATGTATTATAGAATTGCATACCTTAAATCTATACAATTTAATTAACCAATATAACCCAAATAAATTCAATAAAAAATAGAAAATTAAAAAGAAAAAGAACCAGCCCAGCTGGTATGGCTTAGTGGTTGAGCGTTCAATTCCAAGTCAGGGCACATGCCCAGACTGCAGGCTTGATACCCAGTAGGTGGCAGCCGATCAATGATTCTCTCTCATCATTGATGTTTCTCTCTCTCTCCCTCTCCCTTCCTCTCCGAAATAAAATAATGTATTTTTTTTAAATCAAGCCATGAGTGCCTGGATGAGTGGAGCAACAAATCAATGTCTCTCTCCCTCTCTCTCTTTAAAATCAGTAAGTAAATTAACTAAAAGTATTCTGATAAAGTAAATTTTCCCAACTAAGATCTACTGTCCTGCCTTCAAAGACACAATACAAAAAACATAATCATCAATATATAATACCCAGTCATTAAACGTGTGCATCATTCTGTAAATTTAATTAAGATGTATAATAATGCTTTTAAGAACATACCAACACTCACAGCTTTAAGTCAATAAAACATCATATAAATTTGTTATAAAATATACATGCAATCAAAAGGTAGTACGTAGAAGAAAACTACTCCAATCCTATTAAAAACATAATTATAAATATAAATTAAGGACTGGAAATAACAGTATCTCAAATGCACTGAAACCCAACCACGTTACTTGTTCTCCTCTATGAAATCCCTAATAGTCTAATAAAGAAACATGCCAACCTGCTGAACACAAAATACAACAGTTTAAAAACCCTCCTAAAGTGCTTCCACTATAGACACTCCCAAGTGGGCAATATACCCCCAATATGTAACACAATTAATGAACTCCTTTGTTAAAAGGGTTCTACAAATACTGGTATGGGAATTTTTTTTAATATATTTTATTGATTTTTTACAGAGAGGAAGGGAGAGGGATAGAGAGTTAGAAACATCAATGAAACATGACTACTAGGGATGTGCCCGCAACCAAGGTACATGCCCTTGACCGGAATTGAACCTGGGACCTTTCAGTCTGCAGGCCGACACTCTATCCACTGAGCCAAACCTGTTAGGGCTGGTATGGGAACTTTTTATTAAACACATACCACTTTAAGTTTCAAACTTCAGTTTTCAACTGTCATCGTTAAGAGGAACGCTTTATATATATCATTATATTTCAAAGATTTTAATAAAAGCCTGTGATGCCAGTTCTAAAGTAGCTAGTTACAGCCACTTTTACATGGCTCAGTACTTAAAGGACTTAGAATTAGTCTCTTCTCTTATCATGTTTCTTATACTCCTTTAGAATCATACCTGAAAAATAAACATCTGATAATATTAGTGTGAGGAATCAACTACTCAAAAGATGACATTTGAAAAAGATATGGCAGATTCCCACAAGTAATTTTTCACTCTATCAATGTTTGGAATGTTGTTGTTTTTTAAAGTAGGGCAACCTTAGAATAATGTTATATTTAGTAGAATTTGAGTACTTCTCCAAAGCAATCTGAAAGTCTTAAAGGGACAATAAAAAGAACCAGATTAGGATCCCCACCCCTCCCTTAAATGGACCTTATCTTATACCACAAACTGACACAAAAGTAGACTAGCATCATTAAAAAGGAGTAGCATTCCCTGGTTTAAATTTAGGTACAGGGATGAGGTGAAAAAAGCACTGAATTCTACTCCTGACTCTCATCATTTACAGTGTGTGTCCATCTCAATTCTCTGGGACCACCTGGCAAAGCAGGCAGGAGAACCTGAACATCTCCAAGACCATTCAGCTCTAAGATGCTATAACTGTATTTCAAGAACCTTCCTCCAGCATGGACTCACTTTCCAGGTTTCTTTTTATATGTAAACACCCAATAGTCACAAACTATAATCGATCAAGAATGAAATTATCCTATAAATTATCACATTATTACATTAGCCCTGGAGGGGTGGCTCAGTTAGTTGGAGCGTTCCTCTGGTACACCAAAAGGTCCTATCCAGGTCAAGGCACATACCTAGCTTGCAGTTGATCCCTAGTACCTACCGGCACATACAGGAGGCAATGTTTCTCTTTCTCTCTCTCTCAAATCAGTAAAAACATATCCTAAGGTGAAGATTTTTTTTAAAGTACATTAAAGGGATGAACAAAAAAAATGAAATCAAATTATATCCCTCACCTGGGCACTTCCTCCTCTGTACAAAATCAAGCAGAAACTACAAGAAATCAAGTCCTACCAAAGGCAAAGGGCTGACAAAAGTAAATACATTAGCCTTCTTGAAGCTTTCTGTACATTAAAGAAAGATTGATTCAAAGATCTTTTTTTTTTTTTTTACACATAAGCGTCAAGAGAACTTAACTGGCATCCATTAAAAAAAATATATTAAAAGTTGTACAACTTTTAACCAAAAAACTAAGCCTGTTCAAGAAAACAATGATTAGAGAGGATGCTTCGTATATAAAACGTCAGCCTCGTGATCTTAAGTTACAACATGAAAACTCTAAGTATGTCTTAGGTTCTATTTTTTAATTTTACTTAAAAAATAAAGAAATGGCTACTCGATCACCAATCTCCTAAATAGTCAGAATTCCAAACCTTGCGTAGGGAAAGACATCAGCTCCTCCAAAGTAACTTTCCTTCCTTTCCTCTGAGACTGGAACTTTATTCTTGGTTTCCTGCCTCGCGATTCCATCACCTAAAGTCCACTCGGAGAAAAACACACGTGCCCCCGCAGAGGCGGGGGTAAACCGCAGGCGAGACTTGGACAAGCCGGATCACGAGGCCACATGGGTACCATTTTAAAAACTTCACTCGAAGGTTTAACATTTTAAAACAAGGCAAAGGAAACCCCGGTCCCTGTGGTACACGCGTCTAAAGCTAACCCCAGGGGGTGTGGTGGTGGGGGTCGCTCCTCGACTGCGAGGCCCGGGGACAAAGTGCGGTGCCGGGGAATGGATGGAAGGCGCGGGGCTCCGCAGCGCCCGGTACAGCGTCGGTCCTCACCCCGCCGCCCGCCTCCCCGCCCAGAGCCGCGGGCTCGGACTCACGGTGTAGGCCCGCGGGCATCCGCACGCTGACAGCTGTCCCCGGCGCGGGGCTGCGAGGCCCCCGGCCCGACGAGCCCCCGGCCCACCCCGCGGGCGGCCAGGCCGGCGCGGCTGGAAAAGGATACTCCCGGGTGCGGAAGGCCTCCTGAGTGTGCGCGATAGTGAAGAGCGGCTCTTCGCCGGGAAGCGGCTTCACCAGCGGGAAGGGCTTGCGGCCCAGGAGCGGCGCCATCGCGGAGGCGGTGGTAGCAGCAGCAGCAGCAGCGGAGACAGCGGCTGCTCCGCGAGCCCGCGGCGCAGCACTAGGCCCCGCGGCCCGGAGCGAGCGCCAGGCTCCCGGGAGTCGTGTGGGGGAGGGGAGGGGTGAGAGGGCGGCGAGAAATCAGCTCCTTCGCTGGTGGCGCGGCCGCGCAGGGCCCAAGGAACGGGACGCAAAGACGCAGAATTCCCACGCACACCGCTGCGCAGGCGGGCAGCCTCCAGCCAACCTTCGCTGCTGGTCCCCGCGTTCGGCAGTCACGACTCCTCAGCTGCACAGGAGGAAATTATTGAAAAATGGCGGGAGATTCCCCTCCTCCCCACCCCCCGCCCGGCCAAGACACACACTAACTTGCTCTCCTGTGGCGCCGGTGGCGAATGCTCCAATAGGCGGAGAGCTAGCCAGCGCTCACAGTCTATTGGCTTAGCGGAACTGCCGCTCTGAGCTTGGGTCCAGCCCCCTTCCCCGACTGCGTAGTTGGGTTGCAACACACTAGAGGGCAGTATGAAGAGGTGAAAGGTCACGTTATGTAAGCACCGGTGACTGGCGTGCAAGCCTCCAGCAGTGGAGTTGAAAGTGGGAGGTAGCGGAGAACGAAAAGTCGGAAATTCAAGGAGGTGAGACAAGAGAAGCCCCCTAACACATACCGACACTGCGCCATCTGTGACACTGACAGCGACACCGACATCCGGGCATCACTGTCCGTGTGGTGCGCCGAAGGGGGGAAGGGGAGCGCGCGACCAGGGGCTTTGTCTTTCCACTTGTGCTCCGCCCCCTTCTTAAAGGCGCCGCGCTCGGCCACGCCCGGAGATGCGCGCGTGGAGCGGATGGGGAGGAGGGTTTGGCGGGAAGTAACCCCAAGATCTCTTCCAAGCAAAGGTTCTACTGAAGGACAACTTGAGCTCCAGCCGTGCTCACCCCAGAGTTTACTGCTGGGTGAGAGTGTGGTTGAGATCTGGATATCGGTATGGTGCTGCTTTCTAGGGGCTTGCTGGAAAGGATAATAGGGAATCTCTCGGAAAAATGTACTAAAGGACACATTAAAGAGACATTCATTCTTTCAAATCATAATTACTAGCACCTACAATGTTCAGGGACCTGTGTTAGACTCCCCTGAAAAAATAAGAGATAAATAATAATTCTAAGTGATGAGTGCTGACCAAAGTAAGAAGACAGCAATAACTGCCTGGAAATGACATTTATGCTGTTTCTCCATGCAGACTATACCCACCGAGTCCAAAGTCTGTTTGGGTATTCAATGCAATCAGAAACACACTGACTATAATTTTCTCCCTATTAAATTGTCTCCCTTGGTTCAAAGATCTTCAGTAGCCCCTTCGCAGCCTACTCAACAGGAATAGACTGCTAGGTGTCCGTGAATGCAGCATGCCAATACCAGATTTTTTCTCCTTTTTTTCACCTTGAAGTGAGAATACCGCCCCCCCCCAAAAAAAGGTAAGTTCTAAATCAAACCAGATGCCACTTTTATGAAGCCTTCTCTGACCACCTAGCAGAAAAGGAAGGTCATTTTCCTCTAGTAGCCATTTCTTCTAAGAGGATTAGGCTTCTTCTCAGGGGATATGGTATTTGAGTTGATTGTAAAAAGATAAGTTGCACTTGACTAGACAAAAAAATGAGACACAAACATTGTACGCAGAGGGAGCAGCAGGGCAGACTTGGTAAATTCAGGACATGTGCCTAAAACATAGAGGTTTTGAGGCAAAAAAATACCAAGAGATGAAGTGGCAAAAGTAGTGATCCCGTTGGCCACAGCATGGGATGGCTGGAGTGACCACTTAGAAGAGAACTGCAGTTGTTTGTGGTGGTGACACCAAGGGCCTCAAATGTAACGAGATCAGTGGAGACAGGCATACAGATTTGAGAGGCACAGACTAGATGACTAATGGGATAGAAATGTGAAGGACTAGATACCTAAGAGCTGACTACACACAGTAAATACTCCAAAAACATTAAGAAAAAGAAAACGAAGATTTCAAAACAAATATTTGGAAAATTTTGATATTTCAAAAACAGCATCTAATTGCCCACAAGAATGGGCACCATATCATTTCAGCACTGGGGCCCAATCTGGGCTGGAATCCAACCCTGATGTTGGTAGAGCTCGAGAATGGGAGACTCAATGAGCTCAATGGAGAGCCATCCAGAACACAACTGGAATTTTGAAGCTAGAAATGTAGTTTTGTGAGGATGGGTTATCAATTTGAGCCCCAAAATGAGTTAATAAGAGCCTCCCCAAATAAAGAACAGTGTTTATCGTGGAGAGGTGGAATTATGGTTGGTTTTCTTTTTTGTTTTCTATAGTAATTATATATTAGTTTACAATATAAAAAAAACCTTTAATATGACTTTTGCTTGGTGTATGTCCTCTATTTCTATGTCTCAAATTTATAAACAATGGAACTGGTTAACACAGTATTTTTTTTTCTAAATATATTTTATCGATTTTTTACAGAGAGGAGGGGAGAAGGATAGAGAGCCAGAAACATCGATGAGAGAGAAACATTGATCAGCTGCCTCCTGCACACTCCCTACTGGAGATGTGCCTGCAACCAAGGTGCATGCCCTTGACCGGAATCAAACCTGAGACCCTTCAGTCCACAGGCTGACGCTCTATCCACTGAGCCAGACCAGTGAGGGCTAACACAGCATTTTAACATTTGTACTGAAGATGTCAAAAAAAGGGATCCCATGCCCTAGCTGTTTGGCTTAGTGGATAGAGCCTCAGCCTACAGACTGAAGGGTCCTGGGTTTGATTCCCGTCAGAGGCACATGCCAGGGTTGTGGGCTTGTTCTCCAGTGGGGGATGTGCAGGAGGCAGCTCTCTCTCCCTTCCTGTCAGAAATAAATTTATACACACACACACACACACACACACACACATACTAGAGGCCCAGTGCACAAAATTCATGCATGGGAGTGGGTGTCCCTCAGCCCAGCCTTAACCCTCTCCAATCTGGGACCCCTCAAGGGATCCCAGATTGCCTGTTTACAGGGATCAGGCCTAAACGGACAGTCGGACATCTCTCTCACAACATAGGACTGCTGGCTCTCAACCGCTGGCCTTCCTGATTACCCCTAACCACTTCTGCCTGCCAGCCTGATCACCCTCTAACCACTCCCCTGCCAACCTGATGGACGCCTTACTGCTCTCCTGCCAGCCCTATTGCTTAACTGCCCTCCCCTGCTGGCATGGTCACCCCCAACTACCTTCCCCTGCTGGCCCAGTTACCCGTAACTTCCCTTCCTTGCCAGCCTGGTCGCCCCTAACTGCTCTCCCCTGCCGGCCCGATTGTCCCTAACTGCTATCTCCTGCTGGCCCAATTGCCCCTAACTGCCCTCCCCTGCAGGCCTGGTCCCCCCCAAGTGCCCTCCCCTGCAGGCCTGGTCCCCCCCAAGTGCCCTCCCCTGCTGGCCCAGTCACCTCTAACTGCCCTCCCCTGCAGGCCTGGTCCCCCCAAACTGCCCACCCCTGCAGGCCTGGTTGCCTCCAACTGCCCTCCCCTGCTGGCCATCTAGTGTCCACATGGGGGAAGCCATCTTTGACCACATGGGAGAGGCCATCTTTGTGTGTTGGAGTGATGGTCAATTTGCATATTACCTCTTAAATAGAATAAAGGGGAGTCCTAGCTCACGGTGCTCGTGGTTAGAGTGTGGGCTTGTGTACCAAAGGATTGGGGTTCAATACCTGGTCAAGGGCGTGTATCTGGGTTGAAGTTCACTACCCCCCAACTCAGGGCATGTGTGGGAGGCAACCAATGGCTGTGTCTCTCTCACATTGATGTTTCTCTCCCCCTGAGTCCCCTCCTCATTTCCCTCCCTTCCACTCTGAAAAACAATGGAAAAATTATCTTCTAATGAGGATTAACAAAACAATAAATAAAAAGGGAGAGACTAAGTTAATGCAGTTATCAGTTTTCTGTTCTAATACTTTCATTGACTCTTTTAAAAGATTGATTTGGCCCTGACTGGTTTGGCTCAGTGGATAGAGCATCAGCCTGTGGACTCAAGGGTTCCAGGTTCGATTCCAATCAAGGGCATGTACCTTGGCTGCAGGCACATCCCCAGTCGGGGGCGTGCAGGAGGCAGCTGCTCCATGCTTCTCTCTCATCGATGTTTCTGACTCTCAATCCTTCTCCCTTTCTCTCTGTAAAAAATCAATACAATATATTTTTTGAAAAAAGATTGATTTGAAAGAGAGGAACATTGATTTCCACTTATTTATGCTTTTATTAGTTGATTCTTGTGTGTGCTCACAACCCGGGCATGTGCCCTTGACCAGAATTGAACCTGGGACCCTTCAGTCCACAGGCCGACACTCTATCCACTGTTGGTGGGGTTTTTTCCTGCTGTGCAGAAGTCTTTTAGCTTGATGTAGTCCCATTTGTTTATTTTTTTCCTTTATTTCTCTTGCCCTAGATGTATCAGTGAAAATACTGTTGCATAAATGTCTGAGATTTTACTGCCTCTTTTCTTGTAGGATTTTTATGGTTTTGCAACTTATATTTAAGTCTTTTATCCATTTTAGTGTATTCTTATGTACGGTGTAAGTTGGTGGTCTAGTTTCATTTTTTTTTTGCATATATCTGTCCAATTTTCCCAGCACCACTTATTGTCTTTACTCCATTGTATGCTCTTGCCTGCACTCATTGACTCTTGTTGCTGACAAAATTCTTGAGTTGGCCCTAACCAGTTTCGCTCAGTGGATGGAGGTCAGCCTACGGACTCAGGGGTCCCAGGTTTGATTCCGGTCAAGGGCATGTACCTTGGTTGTGGGCACATCCCCAGTGGGGAGTGTGCAGGAGGCAGCTGATCGATGTTTCTCTCTCATCGATGTTTCTGACTCTCTAGCCCTTCCTCTCTGTAAAAAATCAATAATATATATATATTTTTAAAAATTCTTGAGTTGACTCTTCCTATCCAGTCTTCCAGTGCCTAATTCTCAGCAAGCCCCCAAGTAGCCAACTTTCTCCTAGTTCCCAGAATTCCCCACTGCCAGAAGTTATTTCTCCTCTGTGCATCCAAATCTCACATTTTCTTCCCAAGGCCTCAGCCATCATAAGCTTTCACTGAATTCTCAAGGTTTTATTATTCATAAATTTAGGAAAATTTGTCATTGAATGTGTTTCCTCTACCAGCATTTAAATAAATAATAATAAAGGGCAGAGATTAAAATGTGTTGTTTCCAGGAATCTATACCAGAGTGTCTACTGCTCAAAGACAACTGTGACTGCTTAGCTGCAGGAATAACACTGTCTGCAGATGTATAGCACATTTCCCCATGCAGATCTCCACTGGGTAGTTTTATGACAGGAGCTCAATGAGCAGGGTCCGTTTTTGTGGTCTGTCATATGGAGCTGTGCCCTGCCACACATCCATGTTTCATTGATGTAATCCTAAACCCTTGCTTAAACATTTCTGTGAGGTTCGAGGCGCAGGAAACTGAGTCAGAGAGTCAGGCAGATTGAAGGAGAATTTATTCTGTGCAACTGGGCGAGGTCCTGGGGTGAGGCCAGTGGAGTCACGCCGCCCAGAGGGAGCAAGGAGCATTTTTTTATACAGCTGTTGAGTGAGGGCGCGGGAGCATGAGCTGTGGGAGTTCCCACCGCGGGGTCTTCACAGTTTCCAGGAAGGAATCTATGTCATCATCTGTCTGGTAGCTGACCTTTGTGGAGGCATCCTTCGGCTCCTGGACCCCCCTTCGACCTAACCATTTCCAGCTTCTGGCTGGTCTTCTCCTGATCATTCTTTTGGTTCCTCAAATTCCACACAGCCCGAAAACACAGTTTAATTTTTTAAAATATATTTTTATTTATTTAAGAGAGGAAAGGAGAGGAAGAGAGAGATAGAAACACCAGTGTGGAGAGGGGATCATTGATTGGCTGCCTCTTGCATGTTGGACCGAGCCTGCAACCCAGCATTGTGCCCTTGACCAGAATTGAACCTGGGACTCTTTGGTCCGCAGGCCGATGCTCTATCCACTGAGCCAAACTTGCTAGGGCTTTTTTTAATTTATTGATTTAGAAGAGAGGAAGTGGGGAGAGAGAGAGGAAGAGAGAGACAAATATCAATTTGTTGTTCCACTTATTTATGCATTCATTGGTTGATTCTTTTTTTCCCCCCAATATATTTTTATTGATTTCAGAGAGGAAGGGGAAGGCAGAGAGAGATAGAAATATCAGTGATGAGAATCATTGTCTCCTGCACACACCCTACTGGGGATCAAACCCACAACCCGGGCAGGTTCCCTGACTGGGAATCAAACTGACTTCCTGGTTCATAGGTTGAAACTCAACCACTTAAGCCACACCAGCTGGGCCGTTGTTTGATTCTTTATATGTGTCCTGACTAAGGAAGGAACCTACAACCTTGGTTTATTGGGATGACACTCTAACCAACTGAGCTATTTGGCCAGGGCCAAAACCACAGTTTATTATTTCCCTTTCCTCCATCACTGACTTTCTCTGGGCATTTTTATTTTACTTTATTAATTTATTTAAATATGCTTTTATTGGTTTGAGACAGAGAGAAACATCAATGTGAGAAGGATCGATCAGGTGCCCCACACACATACTCTGAACCTGCAAACTGGGTATGTGCCCTGACCAGGAATTGAACCAGGAACCTTTCGGTGCATGGGACAAAGCTCAACCAACTGAGCCACACCAGCCAGGTCTGGGTATTTTTTATTTTTATTAATGGCTCCACCTTCCTCACAACCTTGAAGGGTCAGCCTTGACCTCTCTTGAGCTCTACAGCCACAGGGTAAACCAGATACAGTAGTCTCTACCACCCTTACACTTGGGAAAGTTGCAAGACCCCCTAGTGGATGCCTGAAACCATAGATAGTACTGAACCTTTATATATGACAAGGAAAAATTCTGAGAAGTGCTAAATTAAATTGCAGCAGACCTGAGGGTGGAAGGAGGAGATAGAGGTTAATCAGTTAACAGCTAAAGAGCAAGACCAACAAAAGACTACTTGCATTCCTGAATGTATGTTAAAACTCTGAATTAACTTTCAAGTGGCTATTTCCACTGGATTATCTAAAGAGAATAACTGAGTATGACTACCAGGTAAATCCATTTGTTTACAGTTGAATGACCCCCACAGTCGCCTACAACCAATCCGAAGAAGCAAATGCTTCTTCCTTACAAGTCTAGACTCTGAACTAGCCCGCTTCACCTTCTATTACCCCCTTTATAGCCAAGGTAAATTCTTTCAAAACAATTTACATCTTTCTTTGCGAAACTGTTTACTTAGAAGACCTACGGATTGCAAATATGTTGTCTTCATCTCGCCCTGCTGCTGGTGGTTTAGAATTCATGCCCCGGGACCTGGTTCTGGCTAGCCTTTGGCTTAGTAAACCCTTTCTTTTAGAAAAGATTTCAGCCATGAAAGTTTTTGTTTACACAGCCTACACTTTTCCCTCCTATGCATACCTTTTCGCTTAAAGGAAACACTTCAATGGCTTCTCTTTAGTATATATGAATTGCTTGCATACTACTCTTGTGCTTTGGGGCTATTATTAAGTAAAATAAGGGTTCTTGAACATAGCCACTTCGCCAGTAACTGAGAGGGCTACTAAGTGATTGACAAGTAAGAAGCTTGTACCATGTGGATACCATGAACAAAGGGATGATTCATGTCCTGAGCAAAACAGCAATTTCTAAGAAGGCGTGCAGTTTAAAACCCTTGAATTTGTTTCTGGAATTTTTCATTTAATATTTTCAGGCCATGATTGATCTTGGGTAACTGAGATTGTGGAAAGCAAAGCGGGGGACTAAAACTATTGTACACAGTTAGACAGGCAAGAGGAAAGACAATGGTCAGCAGGGTGGAAAGCCCTAGGTATCAAGGGACAAGCAGTTGTAGCGTGGGACCTCGCCCTCAGGGTGACTTTGCCTCTCCTAGCATATTGCAGGTCATGGGTTTGCCTCAGTTGTATTTCTGTTCCAAAACCAGCCTCAGGACCAGCTGCATTGAAGAATGACCTTTGCCCTGGATGCTGGCCAGTCAATCAGAGGAAACCACAATCCTGAAAGGACATACCAGGAATACTGCTGAATATTCTATTGAAATCCTCCCCTGGGACCTCACCCAAAATCTCCACCCTTACAACCCTTAGGATGCACCCAGACTGTGTGGTTCAGTGGTTGAGCATTGACCCATGAAACAAGAGGTCCCCAGTTGATTCCTGGTCAGAGCATATGCCTGGGTTGCAGGCTCCGTTCCTTGGGGGGTGGAGGGGGTGGGGGCAGCAGGGGTGGACAGACGGGTGTAGGAGGCAATGGATTAATGATGTTTCTATCTCTCCCTCTCCCTCTCTCTCTAAAAAAATCAATAAAAACATTTTTTAAAATAAGTGACACTAAAAGGAAACATAAACAGTTTTAAACACGCACATGCACACACAAACAAAACCAAATATTTCTACAAAAAGAAGCCCGGCAGCACTCTCCCGATCTATTTCCTGCTCCCCTGGGCAGCCATTTTAAAGTTTTTAAGCTGTTTCCTCTGGTATTTACCTCTATTTTCTAAATAATGTATGTAATGCTATTCTTTAATTTTTCAGTTTTAATACTAGCTGCTGACTTTCTTCATTGAAATATGAGGACATACCCTTCTTCCCCCAGAAACATTACATACATATATAAGAATATTCCCACCCTAACCGGTTTGGCTCGGTGGATAGAGCGTTGGCCGGTGGACTGAGGGGTCCCGGGTTCGATTACGGTCAAGGGCATGTACCTTGGTTGCGGGCACATCCCCAGTGGGAGGTGTGCAGGAGGCAGCTGATTGATGTTTCTCTCCTATCAATGTTTCTATCTCTCTATTCCTCTCCCTTCCTCTCTGTAAAAAAAAAAAAAAAAAAAATCAATAAAATATATTTTTAAAAAAAAGAACATTCCCAAAATAATTATATTGCAATCCACATGGTGAACTGATTACATTTCCTTTCTTCTTTTGTTTTCCCTGGTTTGCTTCAGTCTATTTTTACTTTGTTTTCAATGTACGTATACTTACTCGCTCTATCCCCAAATTGAATATGTCTCCTTTCAATATGTGCAAATATATCAGGTGGGCAATATCCTTCCATTTGTCCCCTTGCCTCCCTCTCTTTCCTCTCCATGGTATCTTGCACACTGTCACTTTCCTGTTCTTGGCTTCTAATAATTGATTTTCTAAAGCCAAGAAAGTAAAACAAAGCTACCTAGTCTGACCTTTAAGACTCTCCAGAATCTTTCTGTTACATCCCTCAAACTCATTACTCAGCAAAGCCATGTTTATCTAGGTTTCTAAATAACATTTCCTAGTAAAAGGATCCAAGGCTCCTTGAAAATTGACTGGGAATAGCAATGTTCAAGGTGAGTCAGGAATATCTTGTTGTTCCTGAAAGTAAGGAACTGCTCAAATACTAATGGGAAGATGTCAAAAGATCACAGGAGCCACAAAAAGCTGATTCTGGGACAATTTGAACATTTAAAAAAATGACAGTAGCCCTAACCAGTTTGGCTCAGTGGATAGAGTGTTGGCCTGTAGACCGAAGGGTCCTGGCTTCAATTCCAGTCAAGGGCATGGACCTTGGTTACAGGCTTCTCCCCAGCCCAGGCCCTGGTTAGGGCTTGTGTAGGAGGCAACCATTCGATGTGTTTCCCTCACATCGATATTTCTCTGTCTTTCCCTTTCTCTTCTACTCTTTCTAAAAATCAATGAAAAATATCCTCAGGTGAGGATTAAAAGGGAAAAAAATGACAGTAAAGCACTTAATATAATACACATCTATATACATAGTAGGGGCCTGGTGCACAAAAATTTGTGCACTCAGGAGCTCCCTCAGCCTGGCCTGTGCCCTCTCACAGCCTGGGACCCCTCAGGGGATGTCCATCTGCTGGTGTGCCTGGCCAGCCTGGGTGAGGGGCTGATGGCTGTTTGCAGGCTGGCCAAGACCCCAGTGTGGACCCTCACCCCATTGGGGTGTGGCAAGCCTGGGTGATGGACTGAGGGCCGTTTTCAGGCTGCCCACAGTCCCTTCAGGTTTTGGGTCCCTCCTGGGGTGCCTGGGCAGCCTGGGTGAGGAGCCTCGCTGGGATGTTGGGTCAATGGGAGCTGTGGGCAGCCTGAAAACGGCCCTCAGCCCCTCACCCAGGCTGGCCAGGCACCCCAGTAGGGACCCAAACCCTATGGGGTGAGGATTCCCACTGGGGGGCCTGGCCAGCCTGCAAAGAGCCATCAGCCCCTCACCCAGGCTGGCCAGGCACACCAGCAGGTGTATATCCCCCGAGGGGTCCCAGACTGCAAGAGGGCACAGGCTGGGCTGAGGGACCCCCCCTGAGTGCACAAATTTTTGTGTATCGGGCCCCTAGTAATCTAATAAAAGAGTAATATGCAAATTAACCCTCACTCCATTACACCCAAGCCATGCCCATCAGCCAATCAGAGCAACAATATGCAAACTAACCCAGCCAAGATGGCAGCTGGCAGCCACGGAGCTAGAGTAAACAGGAAGCCAGTGATGAAGGAAACTGCCTGCCAAGGCCGGCTGTGACCTCTGCTCAGTGCGCAAAGTTTCAATTATAGAAGCCACAGAGCTGAAGCAAACAGGAGGCTTCGTTGCCTGCCTAGGCAGGCTGTGGCCTCTGCTCAAAGCAACAAAGTTTCAATGATTGAAGATAAATAAACTCCAAAAACCTGCTTCCAGTCAGCCTCGCTGAGACCTTGGGTCAATGGGAGCTGTGGCCAGCCTGCAAATAGCCCTCAGCTCCTCACCCAGGCTGGCCAGGCACCCCAGAAGGGACCCGAACCCTGACGGGGCTGTGGCCAGCCTGCAAACAGCCATCAGCCCCTCACCCAGGCTAGCCAGGCACGTCAGCAGGTGGACATCCCCAAAGGGGTCCCAGACTGTGAGAGGGCACAGGCCAGGCCCTTAAGTGCATAAATTTTGTGCACCAGGCCCCTACTATATTTATAATATGCTGTGTCCGATCGGTTGCTATGATGCACATGGACCACCAGGGTGCAGATACTCAACACAGGAGCTACCGAGCTGCACTGACTTGGCAGCAGCGGTTCTTGGGTGATGCACTCCAAAACCAGAGAGGAGGGAGCCCGATTCCTCGTGGGGCCATGCGATTCCATCTTTGGCAGTGGTTTATGTTGTTGCTGGGGCACTGTCGGCCCAAATCTGGTTTACTGCACACTTGCATTTGCGTTCCACACCCTGTATGACAGCAACTTTGCAGAGTGTCCTCTTGCACTCTGGGACCCCTCGGGGGATGTTGGAGAGCTGGTTTCAGCCTGATCCCCACAGGCCAGACCAAGGGACCCCATCTGCCTGAGGGACCCCACTCACTCGGCAGATGCTGGGGAGGGACCGCAGGAGGTTGGTTCCAGGGCATGTCCCATCTCACTGGCCACCTCCTAATTAATTTTCTTTCAATGTGCATGAATCCATGCACCAGGTCACTAGTCAAATATAAAGGGAATCCACGAGCCTGTAATAATACTCAGCAAAAAAGAAAACAGGCGGTGGCCAGTGTTTCCCAGTGGTTAGAGTGTCAGCCTATACACCAAAGTTTTGCAGGTTCAATTCCCAGTTAAGGACACATACCTGGGTTGCAAGTTCAATCCAGTCCCCAGTAAGGGAGCATACAGGAGACAACCACTCAATGTATTTCTCTCACATCAATGTTTCTCTCTCCCTTCCTTCCTTCCTTCCATCCAATCTCTAAAAATCCATGGGTAAAATATCCTCAGGTGAAGATTAACAACAATGAAAAACATTAAATAAAAATTAAGAAAGAAAAAACAGAAGTGAGAGAGAAAGGAAATCTATTATTTAGAGAAAGCTGTCAGTGAATGAATGTGAAAAGAATGAAAAGAATGATGGATTTACAAAAATTACCATTTTGTAAACTTCAATGAGGTAATTGATTCAGAAATAGATCACCAATGGATGCTAAAATCATTGGGGAGCCGTCTAAAATTATCACTCTCTACGTATTACTTATGTAAAAGCATCCTGAAGGTGAAAGTCTGGCAAACTCCATCTTAGCCAATTGGTCAAATTCAGCATCACTAATGGGACAAACTGACAACATGTGACTCTTGCCACAAGGCAATGGAAAATAAATATAACCAAAATCATTTAACCTAAGACCCTTAAAAGAAAGATAAATGCTGGTTGTGAGACATCCTACAAATAATTGCCTGGACCCTTCAAAAATATGGCTGACATGAAAGACACCTATCCACCCCCTACCAGAAAATGTTCTAAAAGGAGACTAAAGAGACAAGAGAACTAAATGCCATTGTGGCCCTAGATTAGATCCTGGATTTGGAAGGAATGTGGGAAACCACACTAAAGTACTTTGTTGGGACAGTTTGGGAAATTTGAATATGTTGATTAGATAATATTGAATAATTGTTAAATTTCTTGGGTATGAAAAAATAACTCTGGTCATGTTGTGAAATGTCTTTATTCTTAGTTGATATAAGTTCAAATATTTAGGGCTCAAATATCAGAATGACAACCACTTTTCAAGTAATTCAGGAAAGAAAAATGTATTGAGATATAGAACAAATATGGCAAAATGTTAATATATTAGTTGAATCTAGATTAAGACTTTATATAGTTTATTAAACTATTCTTTCAACTTTCTGTAGTTTTGAAAATTCTCAAAATAAAAAGTTAGAAAAATAGAAACCACATTTTCTAGTTACTCCTTATACATACATATAGCCTCCATTTGTTTGCTCATGCTGACCTGCCCAGAGTAGGTTTTCCTCACATCCAGACAAATTCCTCAAGGCCCTGCCTCAACTGCTCTTCCATAAAACTTCTGTGATCTCAAAGCCTCCAGGATCCTCTCCGAGCCCAAGCTGTATCCTACCCTCACCATGCCCACAGCGCAAACTCCTGTCTAGCTTCTCTGCCTCACCAGGCTGACGCTCCTGAAAGGCAGAGACTAAGTGTCCACCAGTTGTACTTTACAGAAATGCCAGGACCTATTTTCAACAAATATTTGTAAAACAAATAAATGCTATTTTCCAAGATGAGTAAATCTGCTCCCAGGCACTCGCCTTTTCCATGCTCCAAAGTTCTCTTGTATAAAAATCCATTAAGCTTTATTGATTTTAAAAAAATATATTTTATTAATTTTTTACAGAGAGGAAGGGAGAGGGATAGAGAGCTAGAAACATTGATGAGAGAGAAACATCGATCAGCTGCCCCCCTACACACACACACACCTCCCACTGGGATGTGCTCACAACCAAGGTACACACCCCCGACTGAACCGAACCCTGGACCCTCAGTCCACAGGCGGACACTCCATCCACTGAGCCAAACCAGCCAAGGCTTTATTGATTTTTAGTGCTTTTTCATATTCATGAATTGTTAGCGGACTCATATGTATTTTTCTTAATAATTCAAATGTGCCCTGACTGGTTTGGCTCAGTGGGTAGAGCATCAGTCTTCGGACTTAAGGATCCCAGGTTCAATTCCAGTCAAGGGCATGTACCTTGGTTGCGGGCACATCCCCAGTGGGAGGTGTGTGTGTGTAGGGGGGCAGCTGATCGATGTTTCTCTCTCATCAATGTTTCTAACTCTCTATCCTTCTCCCTTCCTCTGTAAAAAATCAATAAAATATATTAAAAAAATAATTCAAATGTGCCTATGCATTGGGCCTACTACTACTCTAGAGGGAATTTACAAGTTATTTGTGAGTAAGTTGGTGATGATTCCTTATCTTTTCCCCTTCTTTTTATCTTCCTCCTTCTCCTAACCTTTACTGCACCAAGATTCTGGGATGGTGGCATAGATTGCTAGCCTGAATTTCTTAGAATATCAGTGAAGTTGTGCTAAGTAGAAGCCAATGAAAGAAAGGAATGATTTCCATTACACCTTTTTCATCATCCTATATGTTCTTTTATAGCTCTACCACACTATGCTCTATGCGGTTCCAGAGGTTCAGCTCCTGAGCTGTTCTGTCAGCTACCTACCCTTTGTTAGCTTTCTCTCCTGCTTACCCTTTGTCACACTTGATTTCAATAATTGTTTCTCACAGAAACTCCACTTGGTTCTTTTCCAAATGTGCCTGGTCATTTTTTATCTTAGTCATTATACTTTCCATAACTTCATTTAAAAACATTAAAACTCAAGAGGCCTGGTGCACAAAACTCGTACATGGGTATGGTCCCTAGGCCTGGCCGGCAATTGAAGTGTGAGCGTCTGGTGTGGAAAGGCAGGTCCCAGCTGACCTCTGGGCCCTGGGCAGCACCTGGGCCCCTGAGTCCCCGCATGGTCCCTCCGCCTGAGTCACAGTGCCTGAGTCTCCACACAGAGATGTGGTGAGCACAGCCGGACACCACAGGCCGGGGTGCAGCATGGGCCTCTGGGCTGCCCAGCGGTGCCACACGGAAGCCAGGTGGGCAGCGCACTCTCTCCTGGCCAGCCTCACAGACCGGCTCCTGCATGAACCCCCAGGGAGCCCGAATGGTCCCTGAGGCCCCGGCAGCTGTGGCCTGGCTCACCTGGTAGTCCAGCCTGCTGCCAGTGCCTCATCGCTGATGCCTGCCATGTTCCATGCCATCCCCTGGTGGTCGGCACACATCATAGCTAGCAGTGAAACTTCCAGTCGAGGTGACAATTTGCATATTGGGCTTTTATTATATAGGATGTCTTCCATTGATTTCAGAGAGGAAGAGAGAGATACATCAATGATGAGAGAATCATGGATTGGCTGCCTCCTGCACACCCCATACTGGGGATAGAGACCACAACCCAGGCAGTCAAACCTTGACTTCCTAAGTCACAGGTCGACATTCAACCACTGAGCCATGCCCACTGGGCTCTTGTTCTCATTTTAAAGGAGAGAGAATTAACACTCCAGAGGCTGACTTGCCCAAAACAGTCAAGTTATGCAGTGGCAGAGTCGGGGGGGAGGGGGAGGGAGGAGGACCTGTTCTAAACACACTCATGAGGCCTCTGTGTTAAGAAGTTCAGCCAGGGAGGTAAGTGGACAGATGCTGTCTCTGGCTCTTCAAGCAGCATTTCCTCAAGGCCCTCAGATTCCCTGCATGACCCCCCACTTTCCCTACCTGCCATCAGAGCTGAGGAGGGCAGAGAATCGGAAGGGCCATCCATGGCTCACCTGGGAGGGGACATGGGAGGAGGAGGGAGGGCAGAGCTGGGAGTACCACAGACCCCAGGTGGGAGTTAGAGGCAGCGATCTGGATGCTGACCGCTGTGTCTCAGTGTTATAATAATATTATGGTCATAAGGAAACCTCTCTAATATGTGGAAATAATTATTGTATGAGATAATTAACATGTGAAATGTTTGCTGTGTGAAGACCCCAATATTCTGTAACTTCCAGTATGTGGTGAACACCCCACTATCTTGATGTGAATGCCCTAAGCCCTTAAAGTGTAAACACCCTGTTCCTAGCAAAGGTACACCGTCTGGGCCACACTGATAAGACACAAGTTGTTTACTACCGGCTATATAAGCGACAGATTTTCTCCAGTTGATGTCTCCTGCCTGAAGAGAGGAGGATTCCATGTCACTCTATGAGACAAGCCCCTGATTGACTGCTCAGCTGTGTGAGTCTGAACCAACTGTGGTCACTTGTCTGTCTCCATCTTCGTCGTCTTTCAGTGTGCATCACCAGGTGGCCTTTGCTGGAGTCTAGGACCCACTAGGAATAGGTAAATAAACCTTGTGTGAGTGCATACTAATTCTGTCTTGTGTGTTCCTGTGTTCTGGTTCTGTTCAGCTGTCTAGACATTGAAGTACCAGGAGATAGGCCATTATTGCTGACTCCTGGTCACCTGTGTTTGTCCCACTAAGTCTAGGCAGATAATTAATTAATTGGGGCATAATTGGGACACCCAGCATCTCAGGAGCATTTCTTACTCCAGAAGCATTGCCTTAGGCTGCAGGACTTGGGGCTGGTCTCAGGCCATTCTGTTCTGTAGTGCAGGATCCTCTCTGTCCTGGAAACTGGAGTTAGGGATTGGAGTTGGACCTGGGCAAGCCCTATGCATTGGACCCTGAGCCCTTTGGTGTCACAGGTGACCCGTGTTCTGGGCACAACTGATCTGTGTGTCCACAAGGGGGCTTCATTTTCCTAGTTTTCAACGTTAGTTTTCCATAATACTGTACATTGTTTTGTTGTTTTTTTGTACCAAAAATAAAACAATTTGCTTGTTTCTGATAAGTCCGTGTAATCACTGAAGAGAGCTGGGGGAGTGGGGGACATGGAGGGATTAGGGCAGGGAGATGGGAATGACCGCCGCCTGGATTTCACAGTGGGAGGCTGGTCGTGAACATTCCATATCCCTCATGTGGTGTTGCAGAAAAACCAAAAAAACTAAGCGATGCTCTTTGAAGGAGTGGAGAAATCACAGCTTTAATAATGTGTGCGGCCCCTGGGAAAAATTCCAAATCAAAGCCCAGTAACACGCAGGAGCCCTTCCTCATACGTGCTTCCCGAGTTAATCTTATTACAAATGTGTTCCCTCCCTCCAAGCCCTAGAGGAACTGAAACTCCCAACCTCCTTTTCCCCAGGTGTTCCAAGGATTCCACCCAGTTTAACAATCCACCCTTTCCCCAGGTGTTCCAAGGTTATGGTGTCAGCTAACAATCCACCCTTCCCTCAGGGCAGTGCTCCTGCTTTGTTTTGCTAATCCAGTTTTGGTGAAGGAGCAATGCCTCAGCTGAAGGTCATTTCCCCAGAACATCAGGGCTACCTTTGAATTAGCCCTTTTTTCCTTCTCAGTGGAGCTCAAACTAAGGTCTGGGTTTTACAGTCAGACCCTCAAAACAGATGGGATCTGACCCAGGCTCCCATGGAAAGGCAGGTCCCAGCTGACCTCTGGGCCTCTGGGCTTCCACCGCTGGCAGCTGCCTTCCCAGGGGTTGGGGTGAGCATGGGGCCTCCTCACCCCCAACCCGACACACACACACACACACACACACACACCGTTCCTCATACTCTGTCTTCCCTCCAGCACACCCCAGAGCTCTGCCTTGGCTGCCACTGTTTCCACTGTCTCCGCACTGCCCTCAGGGAGTGTTCTGTCACCTCCTGCTATCTCCCAGCTTCCTCTTCCCCCTCAGTCTGCTCCTGACACAAGCCAGAGTCTGTCCCTACTACATCAGCCCAGCGGGTCCTCACCTACAGTCCTGGCACCTCCCCCTGCACTCAGGGGATGCCAGGTTCTTACCAGCCCTCAGTCTCTATAGGATGTGCCCCTTGACCCCCTTCCATTTGGCCTCTTGTTCGTCTCGTCCTGCTGCCCCTCCATGGGCTGCCCCCTCTGCCCAATGCCCTTCTCCAAGCATCCGCCAGGCTCTCCTCCATCCATCTAGTTTCCCTCAGTGAGCCTCCCTTTGTCCTTCCCTCGCGGAGCCCCTATGTGGCTTCATTCCCGTGTTTTCATGGTGCCCCTGCCCTTTAACGGCTGCACCGCACGTCTGTCCAAGGCTGTTTCCTCCCCACACCCGCGTCCTCTCCTCCTGGCAGAACACATGCTCTGTAGGACATGGTGGCTGGCTCCCTGCTGCTCTGTGAGCACCCTGGCATCACCTGGGACTCGGTGGGTGCTCAGTCAGTGATACAGGTTGAGTAAGATGCTCAGGCAGCGGCACTAGGTATAAAGGCCATTGGAAGTGTGGAGAAGGGCACTGGGCAGAGGGGGCAGCCCATGGAGGGGCAGCAGGACGAGACGAACAAGAGGCCAAATGGAAGGGGGTCAAGGGGCACATCCTATAGAGATTGAGGGCTGGTAAGAACCTGGCATCCCCTGAGTGCAAGGGGAGGTGCCAGGACTGTAGGTGAGGACCCGCTGGGCTGATGTTGTAGGGACAGACTCTCTGGCTTGTGTCAGGAGCAGACTGAGGGGGAAGAGGAAGCTGGGAGACAGCAGGAGGTGACAGATGCTAATGGCCTTTGATTGACACCTCCACATGCTAACCTGACAAGCTCAGGGAAGGCCTGCATGATGGTCTTGCAAACTCAGAAACCTAAAGTAACCACAAGGATGGTCTGAAATTAAACTTTAACTAAAAGCAGTTATGGTGGGTAGTTACATCCTAGGCTGGTATTTTCACTAACAAGGTCAACCTTTACCTTAATTGAGCCTATCTGTCTTTTTGCATCTATAACAATAATGTCTGGGTAACTCCTAACTTCCCTTTTTCTGGACCCCTTGGAGCACAGCCTAAGGTGCCTGGGCGCCAGGACAAATACCACAAATTCCTTATTATCATATTAATTGTTCCTGACCACCTAAGTATATGTAGTATATGTCTATCATTTTACTATATATATATATATATATATATATATATATATATATATGTAAAAAATCTGTTATCTATATAACAGATTTTTTACAGAGAGGAAGGGAGAGGGATAGGAAGTTAGAAACATCGATGAGAGATATACATCCATTGATCAGCTGCCTCCTGCACACCTCCTACTGGGGATGTGCCCACAACCAAGGTACATGCTCTTGACTGGGATCAAACCTGGGACCCTTCAGTCCGCAGGCTGACGCTCTATCCACTGAGCGAAACCAATCAGGGCTCATTTTACTTTTTATCCAATCCCAGGGGTTCCCCCCACTCTGCTTTCTCCCGCCTCTCTAGTCTATCACCAATGGATTTCATGTAACCCACTTCCTTCCATCCTTTCCTTTGATTGCAGTGTATAAATATAGATGTGATATGCCATTCTCCAGAGCATTATCTCAATTCATTGAGGTTCTGCTTCCCGGCAGTTTGGCTTAAATAAACTCACAAAATTCTTTACAGGTTTCAATGCTTTTTTTATGTTAACACTAGAGGCACGGTGCTCAAAAATTTGTGCACTCAGGGAGGTCCCTCAGCCCAGCCTGTGCCCTCTTGCAGTCTGGGACCCCTTGGGGGATGTCCACCTGCTGAATTAGGCCTGCTTCCCAGGCAATTGGGCCTAAGCTGGTAGTCAGACACCCCTCTGGCAGCCTGGGGGCCCTTGAGGGATGTCCACTTGCCAGTGGGGAGCAGGCGTAAGCTGCAGTCGGACATGTGCTGCTGAGGAGGCGGGAGAGGCTCCAATCACCACCGCTGTACTGACAGCCATCAGCCTGGCTTGTGGCTGAGCAAAGCTCCCCCTGTGGGAGTGCACTGACCACCAGGGGCAGCTCCTACACAGAGTGTCTGCCCCTTGGTGTTCAATGTGTGTCATAGTGACCAGTCATTCCCAGTGGTTCTGCTGTTAGGGTCAATTTGCATATTATCCTTTTATTATATAAGACTAGGGGCCTGGTGCACAAAAATTTGTGCACTCGGGGTGGAGGGAGTCCCTCAGCCCGGCCTGTGCCCTCTCACAGTCTGGGACCCCTCAGTGGATGTCCTATGATGGCCCCAGTCTGCCAGGCGCCTTTTGTGTGTGTGTGTGTGTATGTGTGTGTGTGTGTCACCACTGGGGACCTGCCCCCAGCTGCATCTGAGGCTTGGAGCAGTCCTCCTGTGTGTGTCTACCTGCTGGGGGCCTGCCCTCAGGCTTGGAGCAGGCATCCCCTCTATGTTGATCTCTCAGACTCTTGCCCTCCCCTGCATGTTGTTCTCTTTTTTGAGCGTGGCCAGGGCTGGGTGCGGCCTGCCTCCCAAGCTTGC
>PVJC01010030.1:0-44608 GCA_004026665.1 Murina feae
AAAAAAAAAAAAAAAAAAAAAAAAAAGACATAGCAAACGCATAACTGACTCCAAATTGCCACTTAGTATGCTTTGTATTATAGGATATAAAAACTACCCCCATCTATGGAATGTTAAGCTGACACCCAAGACAGTCAAAGTCTCCCATATTCAATTTCTCACTATTTTCTGGTTGTACCAATAAACAACCAGCAAATGATTTCACCTCTTTAAAAAAAGCATTTACACTTAAAAAAATGGGATGAGGTGGAATTCCCTCCTTCTTAAAAATGCTTCTAGTGCTACTAAAAAACTTGCATTTACAAAATAGTTGATAAAAATATTCCTCTGGATTGTACAAGAAGGGAGTCAGGGACCACTGATAAGACATGGTATATGACATTAATCAGACTTGGCTTCTTTTTCTCCTGCTTCATCTGAGGTTGGACTCTCCTCGTTTTTCGTCTCTCCGTTTTCCGCAGGTAGATCTTCTTTAGGTTCCTGGTCAGCCACTTCCGCCTGCTTCCCCTTTGCTCCCCTTTTCCCTTTTGTTTGCACTTTTTTGTCTGCAGACTTATCCTTTCTGGCCGCCTTCTTGGGCTTCGCCTCCACTTTTGCAGGAGCAGGTTTGGCGGACAGCCTGGCCGACCTCCGCTTCGGCTCCTCCTTGGCCGCCCCCTCCGCGGAGCTGACCTTCCTCTTGGGCATCGTGGTGGGCATCGTGGTGGGCATCGTGGTGGGCATCGTGGTGGGCATCGTGGTGGGCATCCTGGTGGGCATCGTGGTGGCGGGCCGCGCGTGCTGGGTGCCTGAGGGCCGCGGCGCGCCTAGTGGCTGGGCGAAGCTGGGCTGCCTGGCCGCTACCGCGTCCCCGCCGCCCAAGCTGCTCGGACCCGCCTAATATGGTGATTAATATTATATCTTACAGACTGAAATCAATAAATCACTGACAAGAAAGGCACTGCTTACGATGCATGTGAAATTTAGTTCTCTTTAGCTCAAAAACATCCAAACCAACATCCTCAGACCTTGTGCTTATATTTCGACATAATTGCAGAGAGAACTATGTTCTCAGCTATAGTCAGTGAAGATAATTATTTTTTAAAACAGAAAAATCAGTCTTTTTAAGCACTGTTTGTGGCCTCTACAAAAGATACTGTTGTAGGGTACATAAGGAGGCACTATCTTTCACAGAGCCCTGCATCCCCCTCTTGTGCGTGTGGAACATCTGTGTTTATTTTGCATGACAAAGTTGCTCCTTGGCTTTGCCAAAATGAGCTCTGATGTGGGAAGCTGGGTTTGTGGATTTTCCATAGGGTGGTGAGAAAGCTCAAGTGGCAGGACATTGTTTTTGTATATGATGCATATTACATGAAGTCATTCATATTTAATGACAAGTGTGCTATATTTTTAATCTTTATGGCTTTAATGTGTGTAAGAGGTTTTAATAATTGGTGCTGGAATGATGGTAACTTCCCTGAAATGCTCAGCACAACTGCTGTGGTTCCCAGCCCACAATTTGCACAGGTTGTAAATTATGGAACTTGATTAGCAGTACACTTGGCAATATCTCTTGTCTTTTAAAGATGCCAGTCTGTAGCATGATGGATACAAAATATTTCCATTCACACTTTTAAGAGTCACTTAAATAGCCTAAAAAAATACTACAGAAAAAATCATTCAGGAAAATACAATAGTTTTCCTAAAGAATTTCTTAAATTTCTAATCTTATTGGCAGAGACATTGAGAATTTTAAACATGCAAAAACTAAGCAAGTTGACATTAGTGATTATTCACTTAAGATTCTAATATGTCTGCTTTATAAGAGCATAGTTTTAAATACTCTAAATTCCATAATCTTTCTTTAAATAGAACTTTGCGAGAAAATAATATATTTACAATCACCAATCAATTGCATTAGAAACTTCAGGAATCTAACAATTTTAATAATTTGAATTTTCAACAGTACTAATTTTTGCTTGCTTGAACTTTTGTTGTACTCTTTCTATCTAGATTATCTGCTCCCCAATCCAGCAATCAGTTCACTAGTGCTGAAAGACAGGATCAGTCCACCAATGAGCATTCATTGAGTCTGCTTCAAGGTGATAAAGAATATCATTGTCCATACACCACTTAGCAAAGCAACTATCACCCTTCGTCACCCTTATTATATTCAGCACAGCAGAACCCTGTGGATTTAATTTGTGCTGAACCAAAGATACCCTAGCCACAGAAGCATCCAGCTCAGCTGAGGGTAAAGAGGCTACAGTGAAAACATAGATTATGTGAAAGTCTCATGTGAAAAGTGAAACTCCTCCTACTGACACAGGCCAATGTCTCAATGAACTCAAAACTGCCGAAACTATCTTGAGAAAGAAGAACAAACCTGGAGGCCTTACAGAGTGAAATGGCAACTGACGGAATAAGAAAATATTTTCAAGCCATTTTTTCTGATAAGGAATTAATATGTAGAATATATAAAAACTAATAACACCATTTTAAAATGGGCAAAAGTCTTGAATAGACATATCCCCCCAAAATATATACAAGTGACCAACAAGTAGATGAAAAGATGCTCAACATCACTAATCACCAAAGCAAATGCAAATCAAAGCAACAATGAGATATCACCTTACACCTGTTAGGATACAAACTATCAAAAACCAAGACAGCCCTAGCCAGTTTGGCTTGGTGGATAGAGCGTCGGCCTGCGGACTGAAGGGTCCCAGGTTCGATTCTGGTCAAGGGCATGTGCCTTGGTTGCGGGCACATCCCCAGTGGGGAGTGTGCTGGAGGCAGCTGATCGATGTTTCTCTCTCATCGATGTTTCTAACTCTCTATAACTCTCTCTTCCTCTCTGTAAAAAATCAATAAAATATATATTAAAAAAAAAACAAAACAAAAAACAAGACAAACCACACGTGTAGGTGGGGATATGGAGAGATTGCAACCCTTGTGCACTGTTGGTGGGATTGTGAAATGGTGCAGCTGCTATGGGAAACAAGCACCAATAATATAACTAAAATTGATAAACTTGATCAAAACGAATAACCTCTTTTTAAAAGACATAATGTAGAAAAGAACAAGGCAAGTCATACCTTGGGAGAAAATATTTGCAATAAATATGTTTGGCAATTACATATATATATATATATATATATATATATATATATATATAAATTAAAAAATAAGAAAAACTCAGTGGGCAAAGGACTTCAACAGATATTTCAGAACAGAAAATATATGAATGACCAAGTGCATAAATAGATGCTCAAAACCATTACTCTTCAGGAAAATGTAGATTAAAACTATAATGAGATATGACTATACATCCAAAGTAATGACTAACATTAAAAATACTGAAAAAATTAGTGTCAGTGAGACTGTACAACTACAACTTTCATACACTGTTATAAAAATATGAAAAGTACAACGTTGAAAATGTTTCGGCAGTTTCTCATGAAGTTAAACACACACCTACCACATTTCACTTCAAAGATAAAGAAAAACATATGTTCACACGAAGACTTATGCACAAATATTCATAGCAGATTTAGTCCTAATAGTCAAACACTGGACCAAACTCAAATTCCATCAAAGGAAAATAGATTTTTAAAATTGTGGCACATCTACACAGTGGGATACTACTAAGTGCAGTTATATGCCACAACATGGGTAAATCTCTTCATTTTGCTGAACTAAAGAAGCCAGACATGTAAAACGATGTACTATATAGGAAGTTCTAAACAGAGAACACTAATTTATATACATTTATGTTGATAAAAATTACATCAGTGCCTTGGATCAGGGTGGGCAAAGGGATTAGCTGGAAAAAGGCATGTGAGGACTTCCTGGGGTGATAGTAATGTCTACTGATTGATTAGAGAGGTGATTACATGGATGCACACATTTATCTAAGCTCATTGGGGAGTATATCTTGTGATGTAATAAATTAAAGTCTATGTAATTTATAAAAAATAGTGGTGTAACCTTCGTTATTTAGAAAGGTTGAGTTAAATGACCAAAGAACACAGGTAAAAAGAATTGAAAGTGTTACATCTAGAGTGTGGGACTTAGGGTAACTAACTGTTGTTTTTAGTTTTATGCCTTGTTAAACTATTTGAATTTTAAATTAGGTGCATATATTACTTTAAATTAGTAAATTAATTAAATGCATTACTTTGGCTATTAAGAGTAATTCCCATTCAGTTTTTTAAATCATATAAGTTTGCATTATAACTCTCTCTCTGCTGATAAGCTCTTTGGTCATGGAAAAGATATTTCACCTTTCTAAACTTCAGTTCTTTTTCACATGATGGGGATAAAAATATCAGCTGTCTCATCAACTTGTTTTGAAGGCTAAAACCTATCCTATATGTAAAGCGCTTAAGTACAAGTGAATAGTAAGTAGCACATTTTGTTGTTAGTAAATTTTTAATAGATTTTAAAGAGAGAGGAAGGAAGAGGGAAAGAGAGAGAGAAACATCAATGAAAGAGAACATGGATCGGCTGCCTCCTGCACAGCCCCAGCTGGGGACCAGCATGCAACTCTGACCAAGAATCCAGCCAGCATCCTCTTGGTACATGGTTCAGTGCTCAGCCACTGGGACACACCAGCCAGGCACAGGCGGTAAACTTTAACCATTAATAGCATTAGATATATCTACCCTTCTCATTTCCATACCTCACTAATCCTTTCATCAATTGCAGTATCTGTTGAAGTCCTTTCAATTCTTCCTTTTGACTCCTTATGTGTTTTCATATAACTAGTATAGAACATTTGGGCAATTTAGTCAAGCCCAAAAGGTGGCCACAAAAATCACCAGTATAATAAATAGGTGTATCAAATGTATCTAACTACCAATCTTTTTTTTGAACATTAAATGACCAAATTAAATTGTTATATGAAAAGTGTTTTGCTGGTGAAGGTTTTCTTAAATAATACTAACACATATTCCATGAAAGCCAAGAAACTGGAATTAGTTTTCTAGGCGAAATAGTTTACCTGGGTTTCATCTAGATTTCAATAAAAGGAGGATAAACTTTATCTTTTTGGTGAGGAAATAGGCTTTTTATTCTATAACTAGAGGCTTGGTGCACAAATCTTGTGTACTCAGTAGTGGTAGGGGGCGTCCCTCAGCCCAGCCTGTGCCCTCTCACAGTCCAGGAGCCCTTGGGGGATGTCCGACTGCCACAGAGGCTGGAGAGGCTCCTGTCACCACTGCCGCTGCACTCACCAATCTTGAGGCCAGCTTCTGGCTGAGCAACGCTCCCCCTGTGAGAGCGCACTGACCACCAGGGGGCAGCTCTTGTGTTGAGCATCTGGCCCCTGGTGATCAGTGTGGATCATAGCAACCAGTGGTTCTGCCGTTCGGTCAATTTGCATATTAGCCTTTTATTATATAGAATCCTGGAGACATACACAGTTCAAGATATCCAAAAATTTTGGGAAAAACCCATTGATTCTCATAATTTATAGATATTTTTAAATTTTTAAATGATCTGTTTATCTCCTATTTCTAGTAACTTTACATCATCTCCTTTTCTTGGTGTACAACAATAACTAGCTCTTTTAACAATGTCAACTAATTAAGGTGATAGCAGGCATCTTTGTTTTCATTCGGATATTCAGGATATTTAGCTAAATTGATAAGAGCATTAAAAATACAATGTGTAAACACTCTTTCACTGTGCTCTCCTCACAGTTTTGAGCAACTTTATCTCAAGTCACACTCTAGGGCTATTGAGATAAGACAACAAATTGATGGTTTTGTTTGGACCTTATACTCACTGGATATGTTTATAAAGCAGAGCAATTGAGAGAATAGAAGTGAATTAAAGGGACATAATTATTACAGAGTAGGAGCCCAGTGCACAATATATTGTGCACTCAGGGGGTCCCTCAGCCCGGCCTGTACCTCCCCAACCTGTGGCCTGCCACCCGCCCACCGTGCTGCTGGCCTCCATCTTGGCTGAGTTAATTTGCATACAGCCATTCTGATTGGCTGGTGGGCATGGTGGGCATGGCTTAGGCATCCTGTAGAAACAGTCAATTTCAATATTATGCTTTTATTAGAGTAGATTAAATCAACCCCTACATAGCCAATATATGTTGCATGAGAAGATAGAAATATAATTCACAGAAAAACTAACAATATATTTAACCTACTAATAAAGAACTTCTAATGATAAAAATAATTTGAGATTTTCTGCATAAATCTGACAGATTTTAAAAATCACAATACTTAGTGCTAGCAAGAGTATAATGAGATATGTCTACCAACAATATCATTAAATAATAATTTATCATTATTTTTGATCCAGTGAACTTTAAAAATGTTCACTGGAAATAATTTCACAGAGCACAGCTGAAGTAGGTAGTAAACCAAATTGTCAAGTGAGGACATTTTATCTTTGGAGCAGTCCTTCAGCCTCTGCCTTGAGGAATTTCTCTCAAATCCCACAAATTTGTTCACTTTCCTCATGATTTTATTAACTCTATGTTCCATTCTGCCTCTCAATTTAAGTAACCGCTTTGGAATTTTAGAGTTTGTTAAAAATTAATACTTTAGATTGAACTTGCATCCTATAATATTAATGTAAATGAGATTTAATTGGTGTGGGCATAACATGACATAGAAGTTGTTAAAATGTGGGAATGGTAGAAGTAGGGTTGATATTTTGGAAACAAGGAGGCACATAGTCATCCTATTCCTCGAGTTGAGCCTAAATGTTATTAGACATTTTGTGCAAAAGAGACATGAATTAAGTCTGGGGAAAGATAAGCTTAACCAAAAGTTAAAAACAAATACATTATTAAATAAAAAATCTTAATTATAGTTCATAAGACGTAATTGAAACTTTTACATACAAATATACATTTTGAACTTTCAGAAATATAAAGTGAACTTTTTATGAAGAAGGTTGTATCCTTTTTGATAAAAAGTTCACTTTTTTTAAGAAAAATATATCCTGTTTAAGGTGGTTTAGATGGGATTTATTCCCAGATGTCTTTGCAAATGGACGTACCCAAACCATGACACCCTCTTAAATTTTCACAAGGGAGACTCAAGGGCAACGGCTGTAAACATCTTCTTCTCCTGACTTAATTTCACAAAAGAATGAATTAGTAAAATGATTTCATAGATCACCACTGACATGTAGGGGACTTCTACTCTGATCTAGAATTAAAACAAAATTTCTAACATTTTAGAACCATCCTGTTATTCCATTTGACAATTTAGATACCCATTTTTATTTTTTGATACATCTCTCAGAGATTCCCTTCTCACAAGAAATTTGAAAGGCAGTGGTAATGACTTATGAATGGAAAGAGATCTGTAAGGAAATGAGTTGAGACAACACTTTAAAAATTCATATGTGGAATCTAATGAACAAAATAAACTGAAGAATAAAATAGATGCAGAGACATGGAAGCATGAAATAGACTGACAAACCTCAGAGGGAAGGGGGCATATGGTGGGTGGGAAGAGATTAACCAAAGTATTTACATGTATGTATGCATAATCGGTGGACACAGACAATAGCATGGTGAAGGCCTGGGCTGGTGGATGGGAGGAGTGGGGGAAGGGGACATAAGTAATATTTTCAACAAAAAAGATTAAAAAAAACTCTAAAAAAGAATAAAAATTCATGCCCAGGACACTTTTTAAGTAACAGGAACTTTCTGATACCTGTCTGTGATTCAACACAATAGGCTTCTGACAAGTGATAGAACATTAGAAACATAATTAATCTTTTGAACTTTGAGTAGATTGCATTGTCCAATTATTTCCCTTGGCATTTCAAACTCACATACCATTGAACAAGCACAAATCCAAATGTTCAAAACAAATATGTAACGGTGAATAAAGCAGATGATACAAGGGAAATTCTTCACTCAGAGGTAAACCAAAGAGCTGCTTGTGAAGTCATGAGAATGACACAGAATAGAAATTTGGAGTGTCAAATATGCATGCATGCATGCCTGGAAACACAAGTGAAACAATGAGACAGAAGTAACCACTACTAGAATTAAAAATAGAACTGTATCTTTTTCTAATTACCCAAAGTAATTAATCAAAGATAATAAATTATAGAAGCAAACTTACACACACACACACACACACACACACACACACACACACACACCAAACAATGGAACAGCAGAAATAAAATGAAAATACCATGATAATGATTATTGTACATCTAATAAAATCATCAATAAAATGGAATTGGTTAAAATAAAATCCCATTGTAACTAAATACTACAGACTTACCTAAAAGAAGTTGTCTCAGAATAAATCATGGTAATTAACTAATTAATTACATAAAGAAAATGCCAGAAAAAGAAAACAAATGTTGCAATATAAATAGCTGGCAAAGATGATTTCATGTAAATGTGATGAAGTCTTCTTTCAGTAATTGGGAGCATAAGGCATAATGAAAACATCAGGGGAAACTATATGCATGCTATTTAAACTGTGTAAGATATACGTAAAGATGAACAGAAGCACTCTTAAATCCTCTTCTCCATGAGGTCAAGCTCATAGATCTAAATAGCTATTAATGTTGAGAAAACAGTCGATAACTTTTAGCATATTATCAAAGTGCCCTAAAATAAGATTAAAAAGTGCTGTTTTCAGAAGTCTTTTACTTTGTTTTATGGGAGTACTAATTTAGTTTTTCCACCATAAACAACTACAGCACTATGCTATATATGAGAGAACAGTTTTCAGATATTCGACAATAGACTGTAGAGTGCTGGAGGCAAAGACCAACAAGTGGTTAACATATAAATGTGAGAAGTCCATCAGAAGGCTAATGGACTTTGATATTCAGCAAGGGCTGAGACTCAGCATTGCATACTCTGCTGCTGGCTGAATGGCTGAAGGCAATCCCCTAAATTGATAGTCCTTTATTGTTTACAGACCTTACCATTGATATGTCTGTTTGGTTGCTAAAAGACAAATGTGTATTCTAGTAAATAAAAAGCTATGGGTCCGGACATTCAGGGAGACACTCCACTAGAGAGTAGGTCTCCACCTGGTTCCCCCATGCCTTCTAAATTTATATTTCTTGTCTAGTCTATCCATTTGTGCACAGCCCCTTCTCCAGATCCTGAATCCTCACTGCAAAAGGTTGTGGCAGTAGAGGGCTATGATCCCTAAGAGAAGGGAAACTCATAGGGTGAGCCCATATTAACTCTGCTCTCTGTATATGGATAATTACCACCCCATCTATCCTACTCCCTGCCCCCAGCTCATGGCATGGAGCTATGGAGCCAGTTGCCTGACAAGCTAAAGAGACAAAAATTCCACTTTTGGACTGATGAAATTATTAGATTCAACAGAACAGACTGCCTGGTAGTAAGGTAGTTGCACAGGATGGGAAGAAACTCCAAAGTCTGGGTGGGACTTCTCACAACCCTTGGTCAAGAGTTAGGCTTCACATGCAAAGGACAAGACTGTATAAGGTTTACCAGCAAGCTGACTGGGGTTGCAAATAAATCAAGCAATGCTGGGAGATTTTACAGTCACATCTTAGCCAGAAGAGAGAGACTGTGTTAAAACTCCCCAAACATCAAGCTAAAATGACAGAAAACAAAACAAAACAGGATTTAGGATTAAACACTATATCAGAACAAGGGTTACTCCAGGCCCACCATAACAGATCCTAGTCTTGACAAGATCTGCAAGGAAAACAGAGTTTGAAGCTTGAGCCCTGCCAAGTTACAAGTTTAGTGAATCTGTTGGGTTTTCCACAACTCCACAACTCATCTTTAACAAAACGCAAAAAATTCTAACTATGTAAATAATACATTAACTCATACCATAACAAATGCTGTTTTCTGAAACATGTAAATTTTAACTCTATGAAATATTTTTCTACTCACAGAAATATAAAAAAAAATTGGAATTCCCACTTTAGAACCAGCCCTTTGGGCTAGTTAACAAGGTGTGAGAATTATTTCCCAGAGAGCATTCACTAAATAGTAATCTCTGGACTAGACAAAAGGGCCTTGTATAGTACTTCCTGAGCATGCATTCATCTGGTAAGCTAGAGTCATGATCACACTGGAAAACAGTTTCAAAAAAATTCTAAATTCTTTGTGATGTTAGCTAAAGGCACAATTATTATGTAGCTCTATGAATAGAAATAGTTTGTGTTGTACATTGATGACCACCTATTTATACTGTCCAAGGTGGTCTTAATAGTTCCCACAGCTTGACTCAACTTTAGAGGGGGTTTCTTTCTGACTATTAGCCCCTGACCTCTCTTTTCTGTTATAAAACTGTTGTACGTTTCTTTTCTATCCTTTGTGATACAAACCTCCCAATCTCTTGACAGTTTTATCACCCAGAAATGTCTTTCTAAGTTACCTGGGAGCCATTCTTTGGAATTTAATCATCAAGAAAAATAGTACCTCTGTCTCCCAGTCTCTATGGGAGGGTAGGAGCCTAACTTCCATTAACAAACACAGATGACCTAATCACACTGACCTACCTCCCCACTACTATTCTCCAAGACTTCTTCATGAGCTCATCCCAGTGACTCCCCTACTCTTTGTTTTAAAGGAGTTGAATTCAGTCTCTCTCCCTTATTACAATAGTCTTGAATAAAGTGGTCCTTGCCTGTTTAACTTATCTGATGAAAGTTTTCTTTGTCAATTGTCTCCTTGCTTTCATATCTGGGGTCTAATTCTATATTTAAGTTATTTATTTTTGTCAGTAATGGATTAACAACTTCTGCTATTCATTAAATCATATTTGCAATGCAAATGCTAAAAAATAAAGTTGCATTTATATGGTCCAAAATGAGGGGATGTAGAACAGATAAGATTCATTCAGGTGCTAAGATGTTGTAATAAAATGTGCTAGATGAAAGAATGTAATAGAAGAAATGTTAGTGTCCAGGTGCAGGGAGGCTATGTCTCAAGCCTGAGAGTTTGGGGGGCTGGAAAACGTGTTGGCAGTAGGAGAGCATTCATATTAGGCTGACTTGTTGAGTGCAGCATTGAACTGAAGGTTTAGTTTTAGGTAGACTGAAAATTTTGCTATTGGATTGTAAAATAGAAACCAATGCATTATGTTTCCATTGAAGAGAATTTTAAAGTCTTCCACATAAAATAGTGCATTACTAGAAAGCATAGTATTTGAGTCCAAATAAATGGGGTTTGAATGCCAGCTTTGCCACTTAATAACTGAATGATTCTGAGGAAACTACTTCACTTTTTTGTATTCTAGTTTTCTTGGATAATAGTAACTACCTCAGAAAGTTTTTTTGAGGACTAAATGAGAAAATACAGATGTCTACTTTATAAATCCCAAATAGGTGATACATTTAAATATTGACTCAGTGACTTAGGATATAATTGTTATTCTCAAAGATCTCTCAGGATTCCTAGAGATAAATCAAATGCAAATATCAGGAATTCATGTATCAATTCAATAAATTTTTATTGAGCACCTAATACTTCCCAAGCAGTCTTCTAAGCTGTGAGGGTACAGCAGAGGTATCTACAAATAAGATTTCTGCCTGCACCAACTTTAGAGTTTAATGGTGGTGTGGTGACAGACAATATACAAGTGTACAAATAAAAGTTTAATTTTTGATAATGAGTACTATAAGTAAAAACATATTAGGTGAACTACATAGAGACTGATAGAGGAAAACTATTTAAATTAGGTAGTCAAGGAGTGACCCTCTGAAGGACAGCTGAAGAGAGAGAGACCTGAACTTAAGTGAGGAAACAAACTATATAAAGGTCTATAGGGGAAGAGCATTCCATTCAGAGAGAGTATTTAGGGTAAAGATTCCTAAGTAGGAACATACTTGGTATGATGAAGGAACAGCAAGCAGCCAGTGGACAAGTAAATGCTTTCTAATTAAAGACAAAATTCTTAATTGCATGAAATAGTATTTATGATTAGTTCAACATAAGCTTTTATGAGTGATTTCTATGCTAGATCTTAAAAATATACCGTATTTTTTCATGTATGACTCCCCCCCGTATTAGATGCTCCCACTTTTCCAACCCAAAATTAAGAAGTCAATATTTTAAACATAAAACAGAACACATTTTTATTTAGTTATTACTGAAAGTAATGTTTACATAACAGTACTATGATATCATGCAGCATATCACTTTATTCAGCCTCTGTTGCATCTCTACTCTGCTCTCTTCTTCATCCCTGTTAGTTGCAGACATAGCAATTTCTTCAACTTCTATTGTATCACTGCTGTCTTCTGAGTCACTGTCTATAATGTGAGATCATCCTCATAAACTGGTGGCATTTTCTGAACTAACTTTGTGTGCTCATGGCCAACCCCTCTCTCCTCATGAAATTGAAGCACCATTTGCCTTTCCTATAAAATCAACATTGTTCATTTCACTTGCAAACAACTTGTATGACATTGAATAAGATTGCTTGACACACATAAGCCACTCTGGCGCTGCTCCATTATTTAAGTTTTAAGCCTCTGCTCCAAGTTTGCCCATTTTGCTGGTTTTCCTCTTAAGGCTTTCTTCTTTTTTGCCATCTTAAGGAGTTGTTCTTCCTGTTTTCTCAATTTTCTGATCAGATACTTAAAGGAATGAGATCCAAATTGTCTCTCTGTAGCTCTATTTCCATGCTTTTTGGCATAGCTGATTACATTCAATTTGAATTTTGCAAAGTAAGACAATCACTTACCCGTATTTAACTTTTTATTTTTTGACATCTTTATGGGCTCAGAACACTCTAGTCCCTGTAGCATCTGTGCACTCTCCACCTCCACTTCCAATCATGGCATCAGCTGACATCAGTAACAATAAGGCTCATGATTGGAGGAAGTCTGTTTGACAAGGTATGGGCAGCTACACACCCATAGGACTCCATCCTTGGCTGACTTCTGTGTATAATATGCTCCTCAGTTTTCAGTCTAACAATTTTAGAAAAAAATAGTATCTTATACACAGAAAAATAAGGTAATATTAAAAATATCTGACTGCCTTTGTTTTCATAAAGCCTATCTAATCTAATAAAAGAGTAATATGCAAATTAACCATCTCTCCGGGATGCCTAAGCCACGCCCACCAGCTAAGCCACGCCCACCAGCCAATCAGAGCAGCTGTATGCAAATTAACCTAGCCAAGATAGCAGCTGGCAGCCATGGAGCTAGAGTAAACAGCAGTCGTCTGTTGCAACTGCCTGCCTAGGCTGGCTGAGCCTCTACTCACGGTAACAATGTTTCAATTATAGAAGCCACAGAGCTGAAACAAACAGGAGGCTTCCTTACCTGCCTAGGCCTCAGCTCAAAGCAACAGTGTTTCAATTGTAGAAGATAAATAAACCCCAGAAACCTGATTCCAGCCAGCCTTGCTGGGACCTTGGGTCAATGGGAACTGTGGTAGCCTGAAAGCCTGAAAACGGCCCTCAGACCCTCACTCAGGCTGGCCAGGTATCCCAGTAGGTACTCAAATCCTGAAGGGACTGTGGGAAGCCTGAAAATGGCCCTCAGCCCTTCACCAGGCTTGCCACACCCCAATGGGGTGAGGGTCCACACTGGGGAGCTTGGCCAGCCTGCAAACAGCCATCAGCCCCTCACCCAGGCTGGCCAGGCATGCCAGCAGGTGGACATTCCCTGAGGGGTCCCAGACTGCGAGAGGGCACAGGCCGGGCTGAGGGACCCCCGAGTGCACAAATTTTTGTGCACTGGGCCCCTACTCTATATAATAATAGCCTAAGGGACCATTAAGGCAGAATGACCAGACCGATCTGTTGCTATGCTTTGCACTGACCACCAGGGGGCAGATGTTCAACACAGGAACTGCCTCTTGGTGGTCAGGGTGCTCCCAGAGGAAGAGCGCTCCTCAGCCAGAGGCTGGGCTCACCGCTGGCAGCTGGCGAGTGTAGTGGTGGTAGTAGGAGCAGTGAGCAGGCAGGCGGTAAAGAGTGAGGACTCCGAGTCTGCAAGAAGGCACAGGCCAGGCTGAGAAACACCACTATCCCACCTCACCCCATCCCACCTCAGCGCATGAATTTCATGCACCAGGCCTCTAGTAGTCTAGTATGTATCATGCTTTCATCACCATTAACCTCTACAGCATATTTGTACTAGATTTGGACTGCAATATGAAAGCATGACACAGAATGGAGTTTAATCTATCTGAAAGAAAAGAAAAAAAAAGCTGTAGACTGGAGTGCAATGGCCTTCTGAGGTCATATAATTATATATGTGGTTCATTAGAGGTTCTAAGAAATAATCATGGTTTTCAAGTTTAAAGTTTTAAGACAAGCCCCAAAGTCAGTTTCAATATTTTACAATAAGGAAAATAATCCTACAAAGTGAATACAATTTAGTAGGCAATATAAAAATCATAGCTGAATGAGAACTTAAGTAAATGATAGTCTTATCTGGTTGCTATACCTTTATGTTTGTTTGTTTTTTAGAGTAGATTAAATATTTTTATGTTCTTTGTGTATAGTTGAGAATTAAATAAAAAGATTTACAGAAAAAAGGAGAAATCATGATTATTAAAAAGACAATCAAAAATAAAAAATAATATTATTTTAGCATAATTTAGTAACAATTACATGACGCAATTTTATGAAATAATTTAGTACATTTGTTTTTTAAGATAAAGCCAATGCAATAAAAATACATGAGGGTATTACAAAATACTCAAGGCCAGAAATTCTAGCAGCTATAATGCTTAAAGAAACAATCTTATAGAGACTGGCAGATCTACAGAGGTATACACAAGAATCCTTAATAAAGGTGATCATTCAACTAACATTTATTGAGTAAGCCAGACAGTAGATGAAAACTCAATATCTGTACAGCTCTATACATAACACATTACATATTATTCCACTTAATACTTGTTATAATCCTGTGAAGTGTGTCTTCTTATGAGGCATACAGATAATCAAAAGTTTCAACATTCATATTATTAGTAAGTAGAAATTCTGTACTGGAAACCCACTTTTTTGGGCAACATATTCCCTGTTCTTTCCAATATATCATGCCATCCTTCGAATTCATCCACACAAGGTTAAAGCAAGGACATTCTTCTTTCCATGGCCTACATTTTCTTTGACTAAGAGTCATTTTTGTTACAAAGAAAATGAAAAGGCTGAGAATCTTATAAAATGCTATTAGAATCAAGAGAGAATTGATATTCATGCAGAAGAAGGAGAGAGTGACTTTGAAGAGAAAAGAGGAGAGGGAGAACTCATTTGAATGAAGAGATTGCATGGTGAAGTAAGAGAGTGAGAGAAATGGTAAGTGGACAGAAGATAAGGACACACTCTAGGGAAATTTTCTCCGTATTTTTAAAATAGCTTCAGTGCTTATTATATTAGTTTCTAAAGCTATTGCTCTGGGAAAGGCATGATAATCACAATTACTACTTACTGTATACCTAACATCCATTCACCCTAAAATCAGTAGTATCATTTTAATCCATTATCATACCCTCAGTTAGCACATCTAAGTTGCTAACTTCCTAATTTTTTTATCTCCAGACTCAACTGCTATCAAGAGAATACTCATGCCTACTAAAATAAATTAGCTCGGATGAGGCCACAAGTACCTTACATTCAATCTGTCCAAATTCAAATTTTGAATCTCTGGTAAAACAGTTATTTCTCCTCATGCCTCCCCCATATCCTTCATCTCTCTAAGACAAGGAAAGCTATATTTTTATTCAGGATTAGCAAATCTAGCCACTGTGATTTCCTCATCCCATATATCCATTAACTAATACCTGACCTCATATTTCACTAATACTTCATGTAACTATCCTTGTTGCCTTGGTGATTTCATCATCATAGCTTGAATTATCATATGTCTCCTACTTTAGCTTTGTCTTCCTTTGTTTTCTCATATTCCATGCTCCCTGCTGTCAGTAGAGGCAACTGTCTAAAACACACATTTTATCATGTAATTTTCTGGCACAAAATTCTCATGGAATCCTCACTACCTACAAGTTCAAACCCAAATTTGTTAACATGGCTTTCAATGTTCTCAACAAACTATAGTCAAATTTTTTTTACCATACTCAGCCATTTTTATTCTTAGTCAAGATCAATTTATTTCTTCTTGCTCAACTTTTTTTCAAAGTACTTATCAAGGCCTAGAATTGTCTTCTTTATGTATATTGTTGGTCTCCTCCCCAAATAGAATGTAAGTTTTCTATTTACTTGGTTTACTGCAGTATCGACAGTGCCTAAAACAATGGTCTGACACAATAGGTGCCTAATAGATATCTGTTGGCTGACTGACTGATCTAGAAGTATCCAGACAATAGCCTTTGAAGCCAAATCCATACTATTGATTCTATATTATTGTATAGACTAAATTGGCAATCACTTCCTCACTTTTCACCTCACCTTTCACTCTAAGTAGTAACATTTAAAAATTGACACGATGGGGAAAAGCGCAGGTCTGAGTATCAAGGAGATTTCAGGTCCTGAATTCTATCTCTAATTGGCTCAGATACCTCAGTTAGAAAATGAGAAAATACTTCAGTCTTTCCATGACATTATTTTATGGCATATGTAATACATGACGTACACGGCAATGATTCTTTCTCTCTTTTTCTTCTTTGATATAGAATTTGTTATTGCAAGATAAAAACCTCTGGTTCAAAGGAAGAGGTAGAAAGAGGGACATTTCCACATATTATTTTAAAAACTGTCCTTAGAGCTTAAAATTCACAGTGTCTGGTTTGAAAAGAAAGCTTAGGGTTCATATGGTCTCCTCTAAGATGTGTCAATTTTCTCTAGACAGTCATCCCCCTTTGTCTGCAGTTTTGCTTTCTGCGGTTTCAGTTACACATGGTCAAGAGCAGTCTAAAAATATTAAGTGGAAAATCCCATAAATAATTCATAAGTTTTAAATTGAGTGTCATTTGGAGTAACGTAATGAAATCTCATGCCGTCCTATCCACTCTACCCAGGATGGTAATTATTCTTTTGTCTAATGTACCCATGCTGTATACACTACACCACTGCATGGTCACTTAGTAGCCTTCCTAGTTATCAGATCTGCCTGTCTCAGTGTCACAGTACTTGTGTTCAAGTAACCCTTACTTTAGTTAATAATGGCCCCAAAGCGCAAGAGTAGGCATGTGGTAATTCAGACATGCCAAAGAGAAATCGTAAAGTGCTTTCATTAAGTGAAAAGGTATGTCCGTGTCAGGAAAACATATGGTTCAGTACTATATATACATGTTATACATAGAGTTCAGTACTATGGTTTCCCTGCAGATAAGGGGAACAACTCTAATTCCTCGGCCATGTGATTGTGTATCCTAATGTCCATCAAACAAGCCTTAGCAAGGAAGATTTTAACTCCTATTACCTCATATTAGCCATAGATAAACATTATAAATTATGTATCACAACCATCTAAGGTTGTAGCATCAGCTAATATTAAAGACAGTTTACATAGTGAAATTAATTAAATTATCTATGTGAATCTATTTAAATGGAAACTTTAACTTCAAGTTTCTACACTTTCTTTATCAAGGCCTCTAAAGTTGTATTTTTATTGATATTTTAAAAATAAATTCCTATAACATCAAGCCTATAAAATGTTCATCACAGACCAAATACCACTCTAACCTTTTAAGCTTTTACAGTAAAAACTGTCTTTTTTATTTATATAAGTTTGGGTAAAATACAAATGTAATCATAACCCCCAAGGCAAAATTTTATGGCAGTTTTCAGAACTCTTCACTATAAAACCTACTCAAACCTACAAACATAAAAGTTTCCAATAAAATTTGTTTTAGATACTAGCAATAAAACATTCTTTGCTTGCCTCTTAACTCCAAATTTTGGAGCCACAACCATCTAACTGCCAAAGATATATTCCCCATCTCTCAGGCCCCCATTTCCCAAACTTTTAATCTCCTTCAATTGAAAAACACTATTATTGTTTATTAAATATCACTGATATTTCATGCTTAAGGAATATGTGTTAATAAAAACAAAAGAAAATAGGCCACAGTAAAGAAATCACAAAGATCATCACATAAGTCATTGAGGCACCTTTAAGTAACTGTATCTTATTTAAAAACAACATCTTCATCTTTTCACCTAAAAAATGTTAGTTATTTTAAACTCAGAATATGTTTAATAATCACAATTTAAATAATAAGGAATAAAGTGTGCCTATTGCATGTAAGTGATTCATACTGAAAAGTCTTCTGAGAACATGTGTATGTTCTATTATTAAAGGCACTTGAAAAACTGATTTCCTCTCCAATTCTTTTTATTTTTATTTATTTTAGAGAGAGGAAAGGAGGGAAATAGAGAGAGAAACATTGATCAACTGCCTCCTGCATGCCCCCAACTGGGGATCTAGCCTGCAACCCGGGCATGAGCCTTGACCAGAATCTAACACACACACACACACACACACACACACACTAAATTAAGTGGGTGCTACTGAAATAGACATATCTTTGATGACCATTATGTAACATAGGATATGCTATACTAGGCTTAGTAAGTATAAAGTCCTTATAATAAAAAAAAATGTTTCTAATTGTATAGTTCCAGTTGATACTCATAAAATATTATCTAAAAATCTCAAGTGAGGCTGATATTGGTCCAATTGTATATTTACCATTTGAGCTTTTAATTAATTTGCTTGTTTATTTAAAAAAACAAACAAACATTGATTGACTACCATGCGCCAGGTACTCCAGTGAATACTGAAGAGAATGGAACTGTGCCAGAGATAAATGTTGACTTCGCATCCTAGAAATTTACATATGATGAGTATTATGATCTAGGTAACATGTAGTATACCTGCTGTAGACAGGGGGCTTTCCAGTCTGAGTCAGGGAAGGCTTCTTTGAGCAAGTGACCACTGAGGTGAGTGGCCGGGGAAGAGGGTGCGGTGAGGAGGGCAGAAGAAATCTGAAAGATAAGATAGCCCCTTCCTCTAAACAATGAGCTCTGTATTTAGCTTTCATTTGTACCTGTTCAAATCACTACATCTACAATGCTTAAAAATAAACTGAAATATAGAAAATAAAGAATGAATGCATGGTGAAACCCGGCATTCTTTGTGGTCATTTGCTATTTGAAGGGCTCCTGCACATGAGTTTGCTTGGAAACACATGGTGTTTAGCAGTGACTCAGTGAGATTGCTCTTCTCTATTAAGATTTCTGACTGGGTTATTCTCTTACTAAAGTATTTACTAAAGAATAAAATCAGTTGCTGAGATATTAGTGTTTCTTAAGCTGATAACATTTATATACCTGTTAACCAATATTAGAATATATAATCTGGGATATAGTTATGCTGTCAATCTAGTCAGTACTTTTACTTCTGATGGGTAACCTTGAACAGGATAACTGTATATTATATTATGTATAATATAACTGTATATTATATTATGTATAATATGACTGTATATTATATTATGTATAATATAACTGTATATTATATTATGTATAATATAACTGTATATTATATTATGTATAATATAACTGTATATTATATTATGTATATTATAACTGTATATTATATTATGTATAATATAACTGTATATTATATTATGTATAATATAACTGTATATTATATTATGTATAATATAACTGTATAATTGCTTTTGTGCTTCTCATTTGTTTTCTCTTGTAAAAGGTGAAAAAAGGCTGAGAATATTAACAAGCCAGCTGTTAGCACTTCTTTGATGTTTCCCTGTGGTCTGCCCCATTAGAGGGGCTAAGTTCTTAATATCAGTTGGATTTGTTAATTATTGGTAAACAGAGTTCTATGAATATTGGGTAATGGGTTCATTTTGTGCACTTGTTTTTACCATGGCAATTTGGGTGTTCTCTTATCTATAATAGATTTGCTTAAAAAATATAAAAGTGTAATTCAGATTACCAAGTCCTTCACCAAATTAAAGGAAACGACATTTTATTTATGGCTAAAGCAAATACAATGACCAGTTTTTATTTATTTTTAAAAATATGTTTCTATTGATTTTAGAGAGAGAGGAAAAAAGAGGCATAGAGAGATAGAAACATTGATCAGCCTTCTCCTGCATGCTCCCCACTGGGGATGGAGCCACAATACGGGCATGTGCCCTGACCCGGAATCCAACCAGTAACCTCTTGGTTCATGGGTCAACGCTGAACCATTGAGTCACACTAACTGGGCCAATGACCAGTTTTTAATTTAAGAATTTACTTCAGATGATCTTGGATCACATTCTCCATACCCCATGCCATGGGGAAAAGAGTAGGAAAAGCCATGGCATTCAAGACATGAACTAATACTTTATTCAATCACTCAGGGTCTATAAACTAGACTGAAGTTCTGGTTTATAGCAGGCTTTCTGGAGAAAAAAAGCAATGGTAAGGATGGGGAAATTTTCACCCTAGGAACTTTTAAATAGTTAATTCTTTCAAATAAAGTTTGAGGTCAGAAAGCATGGCATTTGCTGTTCTATAGGAGACAAAGACAAGCTCTAGTAAATTATGACAGCCAACAGATGCCTAATTCCAACCTCCTGGGTGGTAATCCAATTCTGGGATAGATCAATTTATGTCCTTACAGCCCCATTACAAGGCATATTCATGGGAAACCAAGAGACATAGATCTGGATGCTTAGCCCGAAGGCAGAGAAGTGATAGGAGTAATTTATTTGGCCAGAAGTACTTGAAAAACAAAAAGAAAAAAAATTAGAGAACCTTTCTGGAATGACCCCTCTACCATCACGTGTGATGCTACCTGCTGTATGGCTCTGAGATCACACATGTGGGAGCCCTACCCCTCCCATGAGGCAGTCCTCATGAAGCCCATGACAACTGGAAACACAGTGAGAGCAAAATATGCAGAAGAAACTTAAGCCCAAGGTTTCAGAATCCTCCAGCCCTGGTTCTTAATTTATCTGGGCCGGGTCAAATGTTATGCATACTTTGCCCCGGGCAGAAGCATAAACATGACATGCAAACTGCTTCGCAACTTGCTTAGCTGATGATTGCTTCCCAGAACTGATTCCTAAAAGCTTCCTCAGTCAGTGCTCAAGAACATCCTAAAGAAGTTGACCATTTCCCTGATTGGAAGATTTATAAGGCCATAGATTTCCCCGCACCTATTGGTCCATGGAGGACAACAAACTGAAATGATCCACCTTCCCTGGAACCAAGATGGAGGCAATGTGAAGTGCAGGCAAATCCCCTGAGTCCTAAACGGCCTTCAGCAGACATGTCCTAATGAAGCAAAGTTAAAAATCGGTAATAAATTAATGAGAATGTGCCTCTTAGTGGCGATCATCCATCCATTCCCTCTTAGAGCACCTTTTAATTATTGTTCCTAATGACAGAGTTTGGGGGTCACTGATTCAGAAAAGAAGAAACTTTTCTGCTTTCAAGGCAGTAATATGCAGCCGCTACCCTCCGCTTGTATGGAGTAACCAGTACATATTAGTCGTGGTTGTTTCTTTTTTAAATGCTGGGCAATAACATTGCTTCACTGGACTGAAAAGACGCCTTCTCAATTGGCCTTTTTTCCTTTAGAATTTCAAACTTGCCATTTATCATTTTGGGCTGTCCAGCATTTATAGATAGTAATGACATGAGTAATGTGCCCCATACACCTTCCCTGTCTTCACTGGGTGACTCAATAATCCTTAGGGGGGAAATGCTTATTTTCCCCCTACTTTTCTTCTTTCTGTTAACTGGGCTATTTTTCTTCTTTTTTTTATTCTGCTTCTTGCTGGTGGTCTTCACAGCTGCTGGCTAATACAGCTCTTAAACATCTCTAAGATGCTCTAAAATCTAAAGGAATTTGTCAGAGTGACACATGTTGGCAGCAATCTTATTTCACAAAGAACCATGGAGTGAATGCATTACCCAGTTTTCCTTCCTCCCTTTCCTTTCTTCCCACTAGACCCCTGACACTTTCCAGATGGGGTGACTTTCTGGGGTTACCTCTCATAGAAGATAACTTGCAACTGGGAAAACTATACTTAATGAACTGTGTCTCACAGCACATGAAGAGCAATCAACATGAATTAATAATTTGTTATTATTTTTATCGGCAACCAAGATGTAATTGAGAAATAGAGTGTGAGATCCTCCCCCTGACAGCAACAGAGCATGGTGCAAAGCTATTGTTCCAGACTCTGGTTGGCCATCCAGGGAAAGTGTGTGCCCGCTACCATCCTGCCCTTTTGCTTCAGCCACCAAGTGCATCTGATCTCTCCTCTCTCCTCAGACTTCCAGATTCAGAAACGGTGACCAGTGCAGAAAAGCTATCATGCAAAACAGACGGGTATGTTTTTATAGCAACTTCTGTGAGACTATGACCTTCATCACGTTGTTAATCACTGTTCTAACTGGCTTGCTCCTTCCCGCTCAACAAAGGAAAAATTACAGGAAGTGCTAGAAAGCTCACCCTTAGGAAAATAAGGATAACAATAGGTTTATATTTTCAGGGTTTTCTTTAGTTTTCCATTTTCAAAACTACTCCCAAAATAGCACCTTTTAAACTCCCCCATTCAACACTGCTAACATAGGATCTATCACTCAAACAAAAATAATATTATGGGAGTTTTCAAAAGCAATCGAGCGGAGGGAGATTTTTGGATTCATCTTTCCATCATTTTTAGAACATTTTATTATTTTTCACTTACACATAGGTCATTTATTTAAATATTAAATACTAATACGCTTAAGGTCTCAAATTCAGATCAGAATGAAGGTTCATTTGCTCTTTTTTTCAATTACAGTTAACATTCAATATTATTTTATATTAGTTTCAGGAGCTCCATTAATTAGTGGTCAGACAATTACATAATTTATAGAGTGATCCCCTTCTGATAATTCTAGTACCACTTGACACCATACTTAGCTATTACAATATTATTCACTAAGCTGTACTTTACACCCCCGTGACTATTTTGTAACTACCAATTTGTACTTCTTAATCCTTTCACCTTTTTCACTCAGCCCCCCAACTACTATCCCATCTTGTGATCCTCAGTTTGTTTTCCATACGTATAAGTTTATTTCTGTTTTGTTGCTTTGTTTGTTTTATACTTTAGATTCTACATGTAAGTGAAATTATATGGCATTTGTCTTTCTCTGTCTGATTTGTTTTGTTTAGCATAATACCCTCTAGGTCCATCCATGTTGTCACAAATGGTCTAATTACATTCTTTTTCATGACCAAGTAATATTCCACTATATGGCCTTTTTAAAAAAAAAATAGTATTAATCTTTTTAGGTAAATTACAGAGTATGTATGCAGTACTTTCTATAGTGATTACTCTTGACAGAGCAAAATATTGATTTTAGGCCAATGTAAAAATTCCTCAATAGATGAAAGTTAGAATTAAATATAGGCAGCAGACTTGTAATTGAGTATGCTGCTCACTGATTGATTTATATAACAGAGGTTCATCAGTGTCAGCAGAATTAATGCACAGTTCCCAGTCCTCCTCACCACAAGGCCAGCAAGCCTCAGACTCATCTTCCAATTTTTAAAAAATTTCATCTTCAGTTGAAAACTGAAAAAACAAAACAAAAAACCCCAAAAAAACTGAGAACTGAACAATCTAAGTTCATCAGAAGCCTTTGCAAGAAATGAACTCTTACTTGAATGAACATCACTTTAGAAATGTCTTCTAACAGTCTAATGCAGTCTCTTTTGAAGAGAAACCTTCAAGGAGCAGATTAACTAACTAACTAACTAATAAAAACGCAGTCACTGAACATACAACCTCAAAAGTATCATTAATAGTGAAGGAAGTTCAGCAAAATTTCTTTCAACTGCTTAAACTCTGAAAGGTCGCCCACACAGACAGCAGCTTCAGAGCTGCTCTTCCCCTTCGCAGCACCTGAAACATCTGGCTGCCACCAGTTACGTGGCTATGAGGCCATGAGGCTGGTGAAAGATGTCATCATTTGCTTGACATATCCATATGTTTTAAAGAAGATTTTTCCTCTTTTTAAAAATTTTTATTATTTAATTTTCTGGAAGTCCTAGAGGTCTTGAGGAAAAAAACCCACAACTTTAAGGCCCTGTGGTTTGGATGTTAAATTGATAGCAACCATTAGAAGGGCTGCCTGCATTATATGTGAGATTTACCTGCCCTGTAGACTTGTGAGGTAGATTTAATTAGATTTGTACAACTTAGAGAACTAGATATCTCTCCCATTTTTACCATCTGTTTTATCTTAATGCAATATTTATCTCTTGGCCAATAAGTAGAAAATAATACTTTTACTGGTATGACCTAGAATTAAGGGGTAAAACCATGATAAGATAGAGCTCATACACGATTCTACTTGTTCAAAGTCTCTGTGATTAAAATACAGTTGGCAACATACTTTTACCCCATGCCTTGCATGATGTCTTTATGTCCTCGGAGAGAAATGGAATTTAAATCCCAATGATCTATTGCTCTTTAATATTAACAGTAATTACTAGTCTCCCTCTTGCAGTACAAGCAGCTTCAGCTCCAAATCTCAAGGTCTGAAGACCATCGTCATTTATCTAATGAGCCCCAGGAGGGCCCAGGGTAGCTCAGCCCATTAAGCAAGCTTAGTCTCAAGTAAGAGCTGCTGAAAGTTGACCTGAAACTGCTGAAATCCTCCTTTGTGGGGTTTTGTTATGAGTCATAAAGCTCACTTCCTCCATGGCAAATCCAATACTATTTGTTAATTGTGTCTCTGCTCCGTGCCATAAGCTTCCCCTCACAAGAGCATCTGCTTCAGCGTCATCTGGTTGCTAATGATCAGTTTCTACTTTCCAGTCACTAATTTTTAAGAAGCATCAGTGTGATATAGTGAAAATACATCCTTAAAAAGCTGTCATGAGACTTGATTTCCAATCTTATTTCTGCCGATCACGATCCAAGTCACACTGAAAAGGTCTTTTGACCTCTTTGAATTTCAGTTTCCTCATCTGCATAGTGGAAGCAGGAGGAATGTACTAGATGCCACACAAGATCTCTCTGGCTTTAGAATTCCAGTTTTATTCACATGTAAAGAAATAAACTTTTTTAAAAATTTTAAACATTTTTATTTTTTAATAAAAATTTTAAAAATTTTTATTGTTAGGAGTATTGCAGATGTCCCCCACTGCCCCCCCCTTTACTCCCCTCCACCCAGCTCCCACCCCAACCCAGGCCTTCATAGGTCATGCATACACGCATATAAGTTCTTGAATAATTTCTTCATGACCCCCTTCCTTCTGAGATCTGTCAGTCAGTCCCATGCTTCCATGGAATTAGATAAAAGGAATAAAATCTTAGTTGCTCTTATGCTTTTAATCTGGTATTATCCATTTGAGTGTGGCAAATAACAAGAAATAAGTTCTTTCTCTTGTAGAAACATTTTGTCAGTACATTGAAACCATTTGTTGCAGTAAATTCTGGCCACTATTATGCCAAAATACCATTTATTTTCTCACAGCTCTCTGGAGGTTGGAAGTTCAAATCAAGATACTGGCCCAGTTGATTTCTGGCGAGAGCTCCATTCCAGGTTTGTAGATGGTCATCTTCTTGCTTTATTCTCCTATTGCACTGAGGACAATGATAGAGATAGAGATAATACCTACACTTTCTGGTGTCTCTTCTTATAAGACACCGATCTCATCATGAGGACCCTACCTTCATGACCCCATCTAAACTTAAGTATGTCCCAAATGCCATCACATTCGAGGTTAGTGCTTCAATAGATGAAATTGGGAGAGAGATGACACAATTCAGTCCATAGCATCTTTCTTACTATTAACTATTTTAATATAGCACTGAAATCAGTATCAGCTATAGGTATCACATGTATGGTAGTTATCTTCTGAGTCGGATACAGGATATCCAGATTAATATAAAAATGATTCAATTATAAATTGAGAATTAAGTTCATTATGCCCTGGAGAAAATTACTTATGAACTAGGTAGAAAACAAGTTTGTCCTATAATTCTGGCAACTCCAGAATTATGGCTTTGAAAAGTCATTTCAATCCTGGGGCCTCAGCTGTCTGATTTAAAGAGTGGTGAAACTGGAAGATTAAAACTACTTAATGATTTCCAATTAATTTTATAAATTTTCTTTTCTTTATTCCCCATTTCACATGATCTTTTAAAATATGTATTTTTATTGATTTTAGAGAAGAGAGTGATAGAAACATCAATGTTGAGAGAGAATCATTGATTGGCTGCCTTCTGCACACCCCCTTCTGGGGATCCAGCCCAAAATCTGGGCATGTGCCCTGGCCAGGAATTGAACCGTGACCTCCTGATTCATAGGTCAACACTCAACCACTGAGCCACACTGGTCAGGCTTCACATTATATTTTTCCTGTCTATCCATGGATAGAATCCACTGCAAAATGAGTTAAAATCACCACTTAAAGTCTGTGCATAATTTACCTCATACCCAGCTTTTAATGAGCTTGAGATCACACAGAATAATAGTTACTTTATTGTTATTTTATAGATTACAGATACCAAAGCTCTAATATAACTATTGCTGTCAATCTGCCTGAATATCAATTCTCAGTTTAACTGATATTGAGGTAATTTATTTTCTCTATCTCTCATTTGCAAGGTGTGCTTTAAGAAAACATATAGTGATTTCAATGCATTTCATTTAAACTCTATATTTTTCTAACTATTTATTTGAAAGTGCATGTTTAGGGAGTATTGCTTTTGGGGTATGTCTTAAGTTTGAAGACAATTTTGACTCGGTTGAAGACACACAAAATATAATTTAAGGTGTAAATATCATTAGATTAGAATATTGTAAACTATTACTACTTTTTCCCCCCTTTAAAATATGTCAAAGATAAACTGTACATAGGAAACTCGTTCCTGGAGATTTGATCCTGCTTTTCGGTTATGATCTGACATTTTGAGGACTTAGTCACCTAACCTTCTGAAGGTCATTTCTAATGACCTGTAGAATACAGATTGTTTTTCTCCTTATGAGCAACGGGACCTTTCACCTAGAGATCTCAGAACAAAAGGTAAGAAAGACAGTTAATTATAGTCCAGGCTTCACACTTAGAGTTAATGAATTTTAATGTACATCAATTAATAACTAATTTGATTTTTATCTGACTATAGATGGAAGTATTGGGTGATAAGAAGAAAAGAGGCCCTATTTTAATTGAAATACATTAATTCTTCTATGGTTTTGTGTCCTGGTTCTCCTTGTCTTTGAGTCAAAATCAGAAATAAAAAATATCTGAAGCTTCTAAACAGGTATACATGACTTTTCACATATAAAACTCTTTATAACTCTACATAGAGCAATGCTATTTCAAAGCATTGACATGATGCGTAGGCAAGGATATTTTATTTTTGATTTCTAAAATAATTAAAAGAAAGTGAAGAAAAGAGACAGAGATGGTAGAAGAGTTCAGAAGGCTTAGAAGTTTTAGTTTCATTTTTTGGCTAGTGAAATTGAAAAAGATGCCCTAACCAGTTTGGCTCAGTGGATAGAGCATCTGCCTGAAGACTGAAAGGTCCCAGGTTCGATTCTGGTCAAGGGCATGTACCTTGGTTGCGGGCACATCCCCCATAGGAGGTGTGCTGCAGGCAGCTGATTGATGTTTCTCTCTCATCGATGTTTCTAACTCTCTCTCTCCCTTCCTCTCTGTAAAAAATCAATAAAATATATTTTTAAAAAGAAATTGATAGATACAAGACTCTGAGTCTTATAAATTCAATTGCAATTCCCTCTTACCAAAACATGAAACACCATCCAACTTTAATGCATTATCAAGCCATAGAAATTTCTGTAGTGTGGTGCTAGCCTAAGAATGGACAAATATATTAACAGAAAGAATATGGAGCCTGGCAATAGGCACACATGTATATGGCCAACTGATTTCCACAAAGATATCAACATAACTCAATAAGAGAATGAATACATTTTTTAACCAATGGTGCTAGAAATAAGTACATCAATATTAAGGGGGGGAGGATGTAACCTTAACTTCTACATTTTACCACACACAAAAATTAATTTGCTATGGATCATAGACTTAAACATGAACTCTAAAAACATGAAGCTCCTATAAAAATAAAAATAAGATTATGATTTTATTATTGGAGTAGGTAATGATTTTTTTAAAGGACACAAAACACAAGAGCCATACAAATTTGATAAGTAGAACTTCAGAAAAATGAAAAATTTCTCTTCATCAAAAAACACAATTAAAAAATAAAATAGAAAGCCGCAGACGAGGAGAAAATATTTCCAATACATCTATGTGACAAAGGACTTTATCAAAAATATGTAATGAGATATTACCAATCAATAATAAATAGATAAGCAACCCAATTAAGCAGTGTGTAAAAAACTTGAGCATAAAATTGTTCCAAACTACATGACAAATATACAAATGGCTGATAAGCACTTAAAATATGCTCAATATCATTAGTCCTCAGAAAATGCAACACATTTAAAAAGACAGTAACACTTCAGACCTACTAGAATGGATACACGAAATACATTGATAAAGTTTGTTTTATATATCAGAGATATAAGAGCTATGAAGAACATTGATCTCATGATTATATATATATAAAAAAAAAAGTTGTGTGGGTGTTTTTTTCCCCCAAACTGTGAATTAATGACTTTGTTGAAGCTATCAGAAACTTTCATGGATAGAAAGAAACCAAACTTTTGCACACCGGGGTCAAATGCCATCAGGTATCATATACTAGTAAGCCAGAAAGAAGAGTCAGCTAAAATTTTATTGAATTACAAAAGGCCAAATGTGAATTGATGGAAGGTTTAAAGTCATTTGTGGGTGCATATATAGTGTAGGTTTTTACCAACTAATATATGTTTTCCTCCATGAACCACATCAAATACTCACATATTTAGAATACCAAGAAAACTTCCTTCATGACACTTGTCAGGCGGAGGGTAACACCAGCCACTGTGAAAAACCTACCCAAACTCATCTCCCTTCATTCCCCTATAGAGAGATAGAATATAGGGGAAAGAGCCACAGGAATCTTGCTCAGGGCACTGTTGGAAACCCACGAAATCTAGAGAAAAGAAACAAGGAAGAAATAAATGGGGAAAGAGCAGGAAAAGCATGGTAGCAAGGGCAGAAGGCCACACCACTGGAGACCCAGACTCACTCTCCTAAGCGTGAGGCTTAATCAGGACACCAGAGCACTTTCCCTCCCCACTACCCCCACCATGCCAACAAGTATTTGGCAATGATATCGAAGAAATGCTGCTGGAGAGTTGTATTCTCTCTGGGGAGAAAATATTGAGGAAAAAAGCCCTGGACAACTTGTCCACACCCTGTAACTTAAGAAAGTTTGAAACCTGTGCAAAAAAAATTGCAAATTTAGCCTCACTCTTCAGTATGTTAACACAATTCTCAACACTAGGAGCCTAGCATAAGGATAGGCATAACATACACAACTATAAAAAAGCATTTATTTCAGTATGTACTGTATTATGAAATATGTCCAGCTTTTAAAAAAATTATGAAACATGAAAGTGAAAAAAAAGGAATTTGAAAAACAAAGTAATCATCAGAACCAGACTCAGATATGACATGGATATTGCAAATATCAGACAAAGAATTTAAAACAGCTACAATTAATACGTTAAAGGCTCTGAATGAAAAGCTAGAGCACATGTAAAACCAGATATATTCATGAAAGAAGTTGAAACTATAAAATTAAATGGAAATGACAGAAATGTAAAATACAAGAACAAACACACATATACATACATATATAGTAGAATTCTTAGGACAACTGCAATTTTTTATAAATATGTAAATAATAAGTCACTAGAGAAAATAACACAGAATCATAAAAAAAAGCTTAATTAAGCTCAGAAAATGCAAAAAATAAAATAAAGAGAATTAAAGAACAAATGGAAAAAAAACCAACCATCTAGATGGTAGATTTTAATCAAATCATATATAATGTTATCTAGAAATAATATATAATTAGGAAGAAAGATATATTTTCAGAGTCTATTAAAAATGAAATATTTCTTGATGACTTCTAACATTTATTCTTAGAGCAGATTTTGTTCTTTCAGAGGATTATTTTTTTAATAGGGCCCTGTGTGGTAGATGTTAACCATCATTTTAGAATATCTTTTTACTTTGGTTGTTCTTTTGATCATAAGAAATCTGATAACTTTCTTTTTGTAGTATTTAATTTATTAAATGTGGATGGCATCCCGAAGTGCAACACGTCTTTCCTTGTTGGCTAGCTTCCCATACAAAAATATAAGTGCTCATAATTATCTGAAGAAGAATGTTTGCATATTGCTCTTTAAGCAAATAATTATCTCTTATATTTTGGGAATCATTTGATGTGTAGGCCTGCAGCATACTGTAAGTGTTCTTTAAAAGGCAAAATAGCTAAAAATGAACATGTGGAAAATGTGACAGTCATACCATGCTAGCTGCATTTGTTACTATTCTACTATATGATTTAAAAGCCACTAATGCAAACGGAAAGTGCAGGATACTTGCTGTGTGTTTCTAATTGGCACAATTTGCTAATACAGAATTCCTTGACGCCAGAATTCTGTTGTTCACATATCTGATTTAATATAATTAAATAGCAGGCATTTTTTTCCTTGCAATTTTGGAACATCAGAACAAACAGGAAGAAAGGCTATGTCCATGAATACTAATTAATAGCAATTATTGCTAAATATAAATTGCCTTCCTCAAAGGCAACAATGATCCAGTATTAAAAAAAAAAGTACAAATTGGTAGTTACAAAATAGTCACAGGGATGTAAAGTGCAGCATAGGAAATATAGTAAAAAATATTGTAATAACTATGTGCAGTGCCAGGTGGTACTAGAAATAATGGGAGGATCATTTTTTAAAGCGTATGAGTGTCTAACCGCTATGCTGTACACATGAAACTAAAACAAAATAATATTAAATGCAAAGAATAATAAAACAATAAAATTAAAATTTTTCCATATTTATATGTACTTGTGTTAAAAATAAAGGGAAAATATCTAACAGTTAACTGAAAAAAAAAAGAAAGTATTAAAAATGAATGCCTAAAAAAGTCTGTGTTATAGAATAGATGTGTATCAAGATTTTTTTCCAGTTCTCTCCTTCAGCCTTCAAGTACACAGCAGCTTGAGCTTTGGAAATATGATTAAATCAACCCTTTTCTCATCCCTCACCAAATTTCACTCAAGAATCAATATCCAGGCTGACTTTGAATGATTGGGAAGCTCTTCCAGGAAGCATTTTAAATCTGAGCTCTGAGGCTGAGACACACCCACTCCTCTCCATGAATAGCTGTCTTTTGCTCTCACTTTAAATCACTCAACTTTCTCACCCCAAACCCATTCACTGTGACAAGACTCCCTAGTACAACTCCAAATTTACTCATCCATCCATCCATCCATCCATCCACCTATTTACTAAAAAGTTATTTAGCATCTACCAAGTGCCAAGGACCACATTAGGTTCTAGGAATAAAATATTAACTAAGATATTCCATGCCTTCAGTAAGTTTACAGTCTAGTAGGGAGAAGTCAATCAACTATAATAATACAGTCAAAAGTATCATACTGGGGTGCTAAAAGAAAGCTTAGATACTTAGAGAAACCTTCCGTTTAGAGATTGAAGTTTGTGCTCAGGCTTGAAGAGGAGTAGGGATTCCTTAAATGTAGCAGTGAAGGAGAGCATCTCACAGAGAACTCCAAATGCAAAAAAGTGCTGCTCTCCCTACTGTGTGTGTTTTTAAGTAATGAGCTCGAAAATGGATGTGAAAATTAGTAGTCTTGAGACATGATAATATCCCCTCCTTTTCCCAAAGATATCTAGGAAATGTCTATCTAGATACTTGCATAAGTCCATCTATAGCTTGTATCTCGAGAACTGGCTTCTTCTTAGCAGAATTATTTATCATATTATTTGCATCATGACACCTCCCTTTTATTCTCATAAGATTTGCTATACTTTCTTTTATCATATAATAAGAAATGGACTCTTATTTGACTTAGCAATCTGGAAGTCCAGAGCCATAGTTAAATCTAAAGCACAGTGTCTTGTCATATGTTCCTGTTATAATTTTTTTCTGTCAACCACATTTTGTTGAAGAATATGTTTTTTGATCTCTCTAACTTTATATATAACCATCTGCTGCTCTGTGTGTCATCTCAGATCATTTTTTACAAATATATATATATATACATTGTAAACATTTATATAGTAAATTCTTACAAGGTATTTGCATATGGTCCTTGATACAATGCTAAAGAGAATTTAAATTACTTAAATATTATCTCTAGATATAAAAGACTAATATGTTAAGTCACTATGATGTGTGTCTGACCAGTCACTATGACATGCACTGACCACCAGGGGGCAGATGTTCAATTCAGGAGCTGCTTAGCTGTTGGCAGTGGTGGTTCTCGGATGGCGCACCCTGATACCAGAGAGGAGGGAACCTGATTCTTCTTGGGGCCGCGTGATTCCACCATTGGCTGTGGATTATGTTGTTGCTGGGGCACTGTCAACACCAAATATTGTTCACTGCAAATTTGCATTTGCATTCCACAACCTATATGATAGCAACTTTGTAGAGTTGCCTCCTGCACATGCCCCAACTGGGCCAGGGATTGAACCTGCAACTGAGGTACATGCCCTAAACTCAGAATTGGACCCGAGATCCTTCAGTCCTTGGGCTGATGCTCTAAACACTGAGCGAACTGGCCAGGGCTTAAGCCATTTTTCTTATCTGCACCTATAAAACAGAAACATGCAAATTGGTGTCACTCCACTACGCCCACCAGCCAATCCGATGAGTATGCAAATTAACCCAACAAAAATGGTGGTTAATTTGCATGCACAACTGCAGAGTGGCAGAGCAAAGCAGAGGCGGAGTGAAGACTGAAGGCTCCAGCCGAGTGAAGATTTAAGGCTCCAGCAGAAGGCTTCAGTCGAAGAGGCTTGGCTTTTCAATGTGGCCAGAGTGAAGGCCTGGGTCCCTGGTGCTGGAGGAAAACTGGTGCTGGCAGTCAGGGGAAAGGAAGGCTTACTGCATGAATCTCTTTGTGCAATGGGCCTCTAGTCCTATCTAATAAAAGTATAATATGCAAATTAGGCATCACTCCATACAAAGATGGCCACCCCCATGGCCACAAAATGGTTGCACCCAGTCTGGCTCAGCCCCACCACTGAAGTGGTCAGGCCTATAAGCCAGGCATGTGGCAGGGGATGCAGGGGGCCTGAGGGATGGAGTAGGCTGTCAAAGGGGGCTGGGGGTCCCCTGCCCAGGCCAGAGCCCTTCACCAGAGGCCTCAGGCATGGGCAAAGGTGGAGCTGGTGATTGGAGGGGGCAGGGACAGAGCCAGTGATTAGAGGGGTATGAGAGTGCCCTACCCAGGCATAAGGCCTGGGCCAGAGGCCTCAGGCCTGAGCAGGGGCAAGGCCAGAGATCACAAGGACCTGGGCTCTGTGAAGCTGGTGATCAGAGGGGCCTGGGCAGAGTCAGTGCCAGTGATTTCAGGGGTCTGGGGGTCCCCTATCCAGGCCTGCATCCTCAGCCAGAGGTTACAGGTCTGGGCAGGGGTGGAGCTGGGATTGAAGGGGCAGGGGTGGAGCCGGTGATCAGAGTGAACTACAGAAGAAACACCCTTTCTTACCGCTCATTGGCTAAGCTCCCTGTATGCCACTGGCAATATTCTTAGTAACTTGGGTAATAAGAATCCAAAAGGCATCTAGGGTTTTTCCACCACACTCCTGGAGAAAAGAAATGAAGGTCCCCTGCTGGAGGGCTAAGAAATGTCATATCCTGCCCTAGCCTGTCTGACTCCGTGCATAATGCCTCAGCCTGCTGACTGTAGGGTCTGGGTTCAATTCTGACCAAGGGCTAGGTTGCAGGCTCCTCCCTGGCCAGGGCCCAGGTCAGGGCATATGTAGGAGGCAACCAATCAAAGTGTTCCTCTCATTTTGATGTTTCTCTCTGTTTTTCCCTTCTCTTCCAAATTCTCTAAAAATCAATGGAAACATATCCTCAGGTGAGGATAAAAAAGAAAGAAAGAAATGTCATATCCTATGAAAGACACATCTTGAAAATGCCTAAAAAAAGTTGTCATTTTTTCATGGTGAAGGAATTGGAGTCTGTGATGATGAAAACACTTTGGTGGCTGCAGTGACTGGCAGTGGCTGCAGCAGCAGGGTGATGGGGCTGGTGCCTTCCCCTGATTAGCCGGGTCACCTCCCACAAAGGGAGGCCAGACTGCAGGCCTACACTGTCAGTAGGATACCCCCTGAGAGCTCCCAGTATGTGAAAGAGGTCAGGCTAGGCTGAGGAACCCCTCAGTGCATGAATTTCATGCACCGGGCCCCTAGCATATATATAAAAACTCAGCAACACTTGAACTGATAGGCTTTACATTAAAATCAGCATTATTGCTGCTGCTGTTGAACATTGCATAAGGAAAGGTAAAAAAAAAAAAAAACCATATTTTTTCCATGTATAAGATATCCCTATGTATAAGATGCCCCCCTCTTTTCGAATCCATCATTAAGAATCAATATTTTAAACATTTTGCTGGTTTTCCTCTTAAAGTCTTCTTACTGTTTTGAAATCTAAAGGGGTTGTTCTTACTGTTTTCTCCACTGTCTGATCATACACCCAGTGGGAGGAAATTGTCTGTCTGCAGCTTATTCCCATACTCTTTTGCATAGCTGATTACATTTAGTTTGAATTTTGCAGAGTAAGATAATCACCAGTATTTATCTTTTTATTTTTTGACATCTTTATGGGCTCAGGATGCTCTGGTCCCTATTTGAATCTGCACACTCTCTACCTCCACCTCTAATTACAGCATCAGTTTACATCAGTAACAATAAGGCTTATGATTGGAGGAAGCCTGTTTGACAAGTTATGGAGAGCTATGCACCCATAGGGCTCCCTCCTCAGCTGACTTCCATGTATAAGATGCCCCTAGATTTTCAGTGTAATGATTTTAGAAAAAAATAGTGTTTTATGCACAGAAAAATAGGATGTATGTGTGTGTGTGTATGTGTGTGTGTGTGTATATATATATATATATATATATATATATATATATATATATAGTGGTAAAAAGCACTCATAATTATCCTATTTTTTACAGCTGAATTTATTTCCATCTATATATTTATATTATTAATGCATATCATGAATGAGTTCTCTGTGTCAGGCTACATTTCATAATATATTTTCATCTCCAAAATAAAAGTAGAAATATTCAACATAAATTTTAAAATGTGTTCCAGTTCTGATTATTTCTCCCCACATTTTATTATTCAAAAGATAACTTTAAATATTTTTAAACTGGGGGAATTTAAAAGAGTGTTCTGAAAATGAAGAATCAGTCTGTGCCACCTCTTTTCAAGAATAAAATGTTCTAGGCGATCATAATGGAACAAAATGCTCACTGAAGATAGCAATTATGGGACAAACAGTACACTCATCAGTGCTTGCTGCCACAAATAAATTGAAGGTCCAAATGGCATACATAATCCAGAATTACTGTAGAGCCTTTTCAAAATCAGAGTCTAAGAGAAGGAAGGATGAGACTTATTTTAAAAGAATTGGTATAATTTTTGTTTATAAATGCTGACAAAATCTACAGCTAGAATTGTATTCAAGAAGCAGCATAGGAATGAAAGTCATTTTATATTTGATTTAATTCTCATCTCACAGTCACCAGTAATCATTCAGTTTCCTCTTTATTTCCCTCTCTCATTTTTACTGTTTTCCTTTCTACCTGCCTTCCTTCATTTTTGCCATCTTTGCTTTTTCCTGCCTTCATTCCTATGTATGTATATTGGACTTACAAACCCCTAAACATACAAGAATAATAATTCAATAGTCAATGCCTTATGACTGCACATTTTGAATTCTCATTCTGAATTGATTCTCAGTATGTCTGCTTTTTATTTTTCCTCAATTAGATAAGGGGCAGACCCTTTCAGGTTTCATAATTTTTTAACCAAGCTCATATCTAAGGCTTAACAGGCATATACAAATAAACCTTACTTAATACTGTGGTAAGCAGTTAGACAGACATGAGAAGAGCAAGGATGATGACCAAGTACACAAGGTCATCTTGGTTGCCTATCAGTGGACAATTGTAAGGTGTGGTCTTATCCCCAGTGTGAGCCTTCCTCCCCTAGTATATCACTGGTCATGAGGTTTGAACCCACTGAACTTTTTCTTTCTAGAAATAACGTCTATGCCTCAATCATATTTCAGCTCCAGGCCCAGAAAAGAAGCAAAACCAGACAAGCAATGCCATGGCTGCCCTCAGGACCAGCTGCATTAGATAATGGCCCCTGCTCTGGCACTGACCAATCCATCAGTGGAGACCTAGACCCTGAAAGGACTCTCCTGGAAAGATGCTGAACTCTGTTAAGATCTTCCCCTAGGAGTTCCTCTAAGATCGCTACTCTTAGAACCCTTTGGACAGAAGACAGAAGACCCAGAGCGCTCTTCCTCCTGAGACTACCTCACAACTTTCCCTCTCCCCAGAGGGGTTCCGATTACCTTCTTCACTCCCAAGCTCCTAGGATCCTTCCTTTGCCCGTATAGCTTGTTTCCTCATCCCATTTCTTGTGATTTATTTCTTCTACATCTGTGATTATACAAGTTTTATAAATAAGTATTCTCTTATAGTTTGAGTCTTGGCTCTGAATTCTTCCTAGCCAGAACTCAAGTCCCAAAGTTGCTGAACCCAGGTCCAATCATAACCCACAGCCACTGGTCTAACACCTGGTGCCATTTTCTCCACCTCAAACAATATCAGAAATAAAGACAGAGACTTACAACTTTCAAAAAGTAAGTTAGAACAGTGTCTCTTTCCCCTTATTGAATTTATTCTCATTTAATTTGACAAAAATTATTTGCAATGATTGTTATTTTATCAAATCCTCATTAAGAATAAAGAAATGCTTATCTTATCCCATAACAGCTTTCTTATTAATTTTCAAAGTTGCAGTTTCCAATAGATTTTGTTTTGTTTTGTTTTATTATTTTCTTTATCTTGCTGTCATAAAAATAATACACTGGAAAATATGTTCGGTTAAAATGGATGCCTATGGTCTTTCTGGTGGTTGAAGAGAAAATTTATATGCAGGCTTTCTTTCTTATACCATCTCTAAAATACATTTACCCACAGTTTTACTGATCAACAGCCAAAGGCTTGCAAAGCTACAAGCTATTAATTGTTAAGCATCGGAAGGTAAATAGTAATAATATGAACGTTTGTAACAGAGCCTTGAACAGCACAGATTTTGCCATCTAACTGTTTAACCAAGACTTGCTTCTCCCCATGCTCCTTGAAACTGCTGCACAATAAATAATAAAAGATTAAAACCTTAAACCTGGAAAACTTAGGGGAAAAGATTAGAAAATTTTATTTGAGATTATAAAAATCCTCACATGATTTACTTTAAGAGACACCTTCATTGCTTCCATGTGCAGGAACTAATGACGGCCCAGGGTTTAGATGGCGAGTGTGCTACTTGGCTAACATAGCCCAAGGCCGGTGATAAAGCAGGCCCACAGGTCTCTCGCACTGTCAGCCGTATCTTCCTGCCATTTATTATAAGAAAATGATAGTCCATATACATATTTATAAATCTAGACTGTTACAACCCTGTTTTTCTATTTCCAGGACAAATCATTTTGTTCTAAGCAACTCAGTGTCTAGGCAGCTTGACTGAAATGAGTTTCATGTCCTGAGCTTAAACAAACAAACAAAAGATTCTAATTAAAGGATCAGGTTTTAGGATCTTGACATCTGCAGAAATAAGATTTATAATCACTTTGGCCAGGTCTGTACCCTCACTGGCTTCTACACAGGACTCCTTTCATTAGGATTTCGTGTCTTTAGTAATTTGACACTCATTTCTCATATCTCCTTCTAATGGCAATGTATCTTTGATAGTTGTTCAGATGACTATTCAAATGAGGTTGGGTGTGGCTTTCCTGCTGAATAAAACCCAAGTGTACTTGTCATGGTCTTAACCAGGAGACAAAGATGAAGGCTGAGTTTCAATGTGGGCACCTTTATCCATGAAATAGAAAAAAAAGTAAATAAGCTAAAGATAAACTTTTCTTTATATCTTCTTTCTCAAAGCCTTCACACAAGATCTCTGGCCTCATTATTTACAAATTGATAGGCAAAGATTTGAAGTTAGAAAAGTTGATGGACTAGTTTATAATCTTGGAAGAGCACCTATTTTGTAGTGTAAACTTTATAAAACTTTCATTTGGGCTATTTTAATAATTATTGAACTTTATCTTCATTTGATGTTCAAGGAACTCACAATTTAGAAAGATATTTTTACTATTGTATTATGGCTATGTTTCTAGTATATTTAATCTCCAGTTTATACACATAGATTTGGTATTGCTTTTTAAATATATGGCTACAGTTAATTTAGAAGTATTTATTTGTTTGTGGAGGTATTTATCTGTCAGCCAATCAGCTAGCATTTACTGAGGACCCACAAAGTATGTGCATGTTTACAAACACAAAATCTGTAGTTCATTTAATTTTGAAAAATGGCACTTGTAAACCCTGGCAGACTAACTCTGTAATGAGGATAATAATGTTTCCCATCCCTGTTCTGTGTAAATGCTCGTGTCACTGTGTCTTTTGGCCTCCAACACATGGGTCATATGCACCTGTTATGACTCCCATTGGGAGTGACCCAATGCATGACTGAGTTTTTGTTGTTAACGCTCCTAATGCCTTGGTCTGTTACAGGATCACTTCCTTAGCCAAATTTGTGTTGTGAGTTCTGAGATTGCTTGCTGCAGACATGCACTCACTCTGGATATCAGATGAGAATAAGATGCAGCTTAGAAACAGTTCTCTATAGCTGTGGCATTGAAAACATGATTTAGCCTCATCAGAATTAAGAGTCTTCTTCTGACACAATGTTGAGAGTAATCGTGATATTCATATTAACTATGAACTCAGATACTTATTAAATAACTAGAGGCCCAGCGCATAAATTCATGCATGGGTGGGGTCCCTCGGTGTGGCCTGTGCAGGTCAGGCAGAAAGCAGCAGTCCAACACCGCCTTCTGCTCCTGACTGCCACTCCCTCTCATCCTGGTCCCGCTGTGCCTGCCTTGGGCTTGCCTCCAGTCAGTCCTGATCGAGAGAGGCTCATGCCACCATAGTGGTGCTAGCCAGCTGTGAGCCCTGTGTCTGGCGCCAGTGACAAAGTTGGGGGTAGGGGTGGCGGGATGCGATTAGTCCTCTGGGAGGGCAGTGGGATGCCCTTGCTGGCCTGGGATTGAGATCCCTCCTGCAGACATTCATGCCAGTTGTCAGGAGCCACCTGGCGGTCACTTTTATATTGTTTCTTCCTTGCACAGTGTTTAGGAAGGGGAAGAGGCTGTGGTTCTGAGGCTGACTTCCAGGAGGTTGGCAATACTGTCAGGATCATGCCGGCAGCACCAGTCCATCAGTGCCTGGCCCGTTCTCCAGAGATTGGACCTGCAGGACTACTAAGGGAGTGAGTGGCTGCCACCAGGCTGGTGGGAGTGCACTGACTACCAGGGGGCAGCTACTGCATTGAGTGTCTGTCCCCTGGTGGACAGTGCTAGTATAGCGACTGGTGGACTAGTCTTTGGCAGTTTGGTTGCTTAGGCTTTTATATATATAGAAGATTACTATAGCCCATTCTTTTTGCTAATAGTATTAATGGATTATTTTTAATATTTTTAGGATAAATCTCAATTACAACATCACAATCATTTCTATATTTCATGCCACCTTACTAGTAAAACATTCCAATGGCTTCACACTGCTTTAGAATAAGAACTAACATTCTTTACACAGCCTGTGTGTTTCTATATCTCTAATGATTCTTTGCTCCTGTTCCCCTTCACTCTGTGCATCAGTTACACCAGGTTGGCTTGCTTTTTTTTTTTCCACCTCCTTGAACACACCGGGGTGTTCCTCCTCCCACTGAAGATAAACTACAAAGGAATATTTGCAACATATACAACAAAGGCTCCATATTAATAGTCAGGAGCAGTTCCTTAAATCAATTGGGAAAATAATATTATCTAAGTAGAAGAAAAAGACAAATCACTACAAAGAGACAATTTAAAAATCAGTAACACAAATGAAAATAAGTGCTAAAAGGTTCCATTTCACTAGTTTTCAAGGAAATGCAAATGGAAACAATGAGATGGATATTTGCCTGTGGATGATTCCTAACATTGACAGAGACAGACTGGGCAAGAGAGTTGTAATGTCTTCCTCATCCACTTTTAGACAGATAAAATAAGATGCCAGCAATGTGTCTTGCAGCATGCTTTATGCATTATGAGAGATCTATACCACTCACCTACGTGTAATATATAGGAACACAAGAAAGAGATTGTGAATAACAGAATATTAATATATTGTTTCAAAGTATACTTGACATCACAGAGAAACTGTAAAATCAGAGCATCTCCAGGATTTCACATTTTTATTGCACTGGTGAAATATATGAAACCATATTGGCAATAAAGGTAGAAACGAGCAAGTGTCACAACAGTATTTCGACCGAAACACTTGAGAAATTCTGCCGTCCAAAGAAAAATATCAGATTGAATGCCATGTGTTCATCACTGAAAAAAACAAGAGTACACGATGCATTTGATGAGTTGATATGCCACTTGTAACTGCTTGTTAAAAGCCCAAATATGTACAGCTTGTAAATAGCATCATTCAAACTAGAACTGTAGAAAATATTTAAATGTAAGTGGTGAGGGAAAACACACAGCCATTATACAAGTCAGTATTAACTCTGCTCAATCATTTTTATCCCTTTACTTTGAAATAATTATAAATTCACAAGAAGATACAAAAATAATAGAGAGGTCCTGTGTATGATTCATCCAGTTTCTCCCAATGATTACATGTTATGTAACTACAGAACAGTATCAAGACCAGAAAATTGATATCGATGCAATGTGTCTGTGCCATTTGATTACATGTGTCACTTTGAGCATGCATATTACATGTAGAGATGCCTACAACTACCGTCACATTCAAGATACAAAGCAATTCTATCACCACAAAGATGTCACACTACCCTTTATAGCCACATTCCTCTCCATCTGCTCTCTCATCTCTAATGCCTAGCAACCTCTCCATCACCTCTCCATCTCTATAGTTTTGTCACTTTGATTTACTCAATCACTTTTACCTTTAATTTTGTGTGCATTTGTAAATGTGAATATTTTAAATAATAACACTTTCAAAAATATTTCAGAAACAAACTTCACACTCTCAAACCTTGCCAAGGTGGCAGTGTTAAGTGAATTTTCCTGTGGCTTAACTAATTTTGGTAATTTTAAGCCAATGAGCTTATTCGAAATGTCAGATGAAAATGTTGACAGCAACAACTGCAATACTAACTAGTATACATTGTATTTTGAAAACACACATTTTATATCAACTATTATAACTTTATAATGAATGAAATCTATTATATAACTCATCTACTTATCTACTTCCTCTAAAGACCCATCATTCATACATACTAGGTGTACTGGTTAATAATGCGGATTTTTTTCAATAGATGGAGTTACACATATGTTAATATATATGTGATTTGATATGATGCTATTTTGTTGTATTAACAACAACCTTCAAAACTTGCTGAAGGTGTTAACATCATAGATATTTTTATGCTTAAAAATGTCGAATTTCGTGCCAAAAAAAGAGCACTTGCGGGAAGTTATAATTCATTACTTTATTTTGAAGAAAAAGTTACCATATACTTCAGAAATCTTATGGCGAATATGTTCCATCTCAAGATACTTGTGAACATTGGTTTAAATGCTTTAAAAGTGATGATTTCTATGTGAAAGACAAAGAACATCCAGGTCAATAGAAAGTTTTGAAGACCAACAATTACAAGCATTATTGGATGAAGATGCATGTCAAACTCAAAAACAACTTGCAGAAAGATTAAACATTGCTCAGCAAACAATTTCTGATTGTTTATAAGCAATTGGAAATATATTAAAGGAAGGAAAATGGGAGCTACATCAATTGGATGAAAGACAAATGGAAAACTGAAAAGTCATCAGTAAAATGTTGCTTCAATGGCACGAAAGAAAGTCTTTTTTGCATCAAATTATGACTGGCTATGAAAAGTGGATTTATTCTGAGAATCCAAAATGCGCAAAATCATGGGTTGATCCAGTTCAACCATCAATATTGACTTCAAGGCCAAATCATTTTCGGAAAGAAGACAATGCTCTACGTTTGGTGAGATCAGGATGGTGTGGTGTATTATGTGCTTCTAAAACCAGGTGAACCCATTAATATTGATTGCTACCAATAACAAATAATCAATCTGAACCACGTTTTGATCATGAAATGACCAGAATGTTCTAGAAGACGTGGCAAAGTAATTTTGCTTCAGGACGACGCACCATCACACACTTCAAAACCAGTTAAAGACATGTTACAAGATCTTGCCTGGGAAGTATTAACCCAACAGTCGTATCCACCAGACCTTGCTCCTTCAGATTACCACTTGTTTCGATCAATGGCACATGCACTTTCTGAGCAAAATTTTAAAACATATGAAGAAATGGAAAATTGGGTCTCTGAATAGTTTGCCTCAAAACAAGGAAAGTTCTTTGGGATGGTATCCACAAATTACCTGAAATATGGGGGGAATGTGTGTGGACATTACTTTGAATAAAGCACTTTTGATGTTTCTCTTGAAATTATCATGTTTTCTTTGATTACAAAATCTGCTATTATTAACTGGTACACCTAGTACAAATAAAATATATATTTAACAGCTACTATGTATTTAATAACACACTAATAGTGCATGAAAAAACATATAGCCTTGAAGAACATAAAATACAGATGAGGACTTGAGTTATTTTAAAATATTCTAATGTTACATTTTATTTTTCTAGCCTCGTTTATTGAGCACAAAGTAGTTACTGACTAAATATTGTTACATAACTAATAATTTAAATGTTACATTGCCATATTATTTAGATCTTAGTCAAAGGATGCCATGTATATAAGCAGAAGTCTTTATTAGCCTCTGCTCATTAACTAGAGCTTAGAATATATTTGTTTTGGACTAGAGTTCTATTCATTGGATTTGTTGTTCAATTAAAGCTTGATAGGCTGATCCAAGAACATGTTCAGTCACCCAGCACAGAAAGCTTGATTCATTTTTGCACATTCAGCACCTGATAATCCAGATTTTCTCCATGTTAATAGCTATGTGGGCATGGGGAGAAAACTGCATCAGTCTGTATTGGCTACATTAGTGTATAGTAACCAGTGCCAGGGTTTTATTTCTTGTATAAAAGTAAATAACTATGAGACAAATAGACCACTCAGAATAGAGGCAATATGTTGCTTTGGTAAGTAAAAAATTATATTGTGACCATGACATATATGTGTTTGTTTTATTCTGTGAGTACATTTATAAAATGACTTAACATGCATTGTAGTGATATTATTTGAAATAGAATAGTCAGTTAAGATAATAGTATCTAATCTAATAAAAGAGTAATATGCAAATTAGGTGTCACTGTTACACCCACAAGCCATGCCCACCAGCCAATCAGGAGTGAATATGTAAATTAACTCAACTAAGATGGTGGCAGCCACGGAGCTGGAGTTGCCCCAGGCAATGGAGGAAGCCAGGGCCCTGTGGGCCCTGAGCTCTACTCAAGGCTACAAAGTTTCAATGATAGAAGATAAACAAACTCCAGATACCTGCTTCCAGCCAGGCACCCCAGTAGGGACCTGAACCCTGAAGGGACTGTGGGCAGTCTGAAATGGCCCTCTGCCCCTCACCCAGGCTGGGTCAGGCACGCCAGCAGGTGGACATCCCCTGAGGGGTCCCAGACTGCGAGAGGGCACAGGCTGGGCTGAGGGACCCCCCCAAAGTGCACAAAATTTTGTGCACCGGGCCTCTAGTTATAAAATATTGAGGTGTGTTCAGTTGTTCCTGTTGTTTATTCTGTATTTATTTTTTTTATGGCTTGTATTTTTTTCTCCCAAAGATAGTCTCTACAACATAGGGGTTAATAATATATAATTTAGGTAGGTAAACCTTGCTTAATATTCATCACTGTTATTCACTTGGGTGGCCTTGAAGAAGTATTCCCATTTGTAAAATGTAATGGTGTTGTTATCTCTGTTTTAATGTGGTTATAAGAGTAATGTGGTTATAAGAGTAATGTGGTTTTCTTTATGGATACTTAGCACAATATCTGGCATAGAATAAGAGTTTAGTAAATATTGGTGGCTCTTATTTTAATTATTATTGTGTTTAACACAAGTACTACTTAGACAAACATTTTAAAATTTATCAGTATGTGATCTCCATTAGTATCTATAGTTATATCTTTAGAATTTCCATAATATTAAAAATAACAATAAAAAACATAATTTACCTCTTGTTAAAGATAATCTAAACTAATAAAAGCGAAATATTAAAATTAACCGTTTCTCCGAGACAGGGTAAGCCACGCCCACCAGCCAATCAGAGCGGCTGTATGCAAATTAGCCCAGCCAACATGGCGGCCGCCACTCACGGGCCTGAGTAAACAGCCCTTTCCATTGCGGCAGGAG
>PVJC01010031.1:0-44588 GCA_004026665.1 Murina feae
TGTGTCCAACTTTCTAGAACAAATTGATGTTTTACAAAATTTTCATTTTTTACAGTTCAGAACAGCTAGCCGAGCTTGACAGGTCAACTAAACTTTACACGAATTAAAGTGAATTGAAACAGTTATCAGATCAATACTGTCTAATAAAACTTAACTAACAAATCCCTAGGCTTTTGAATTTCTTGATTGTTTTATATAGCAACTAAATATTATTTATTTCTAATTTAATCAGAACCAGTTATTTGGGAAAATAACTGTAACTATATTAATAGAATACTGATAGTCATAAGCCCTTATAAGCCCAAAGGGAACAAGATATACTGAACAACATTTAAAACTTAACAACTAAACAGAATAGCAAATTGAACCCTAATAAACTTAGAAGTTTTATAAATAACTTGGGTTTAAAATAGAGGAATAAAACATTTTTACATTGTCTAAGTTCATGAAGCAAATTTTTGTTTGAAATTATTGGAAAAACATTTAATTAGCCTATTTTTACCTTTTCAAACTTTTTAAACATCAATTTAAACTTCTGAGAACAATGACCGCATGATTTAGAGTGAAAACTCTAGCCATTTCGCATATAATTGGGACTGGAATATTTACACATTTAGATGCCTAACGGCAGGTAAATATTTGTCCTTTTGGGAGAGGCCCAGGTGAAAGGGCCCTTCGGCAAAATGACAACGTTAGGTCCCGGATACTGACTGTACCGCCAGTGCCACCGAGTCTTAAAAATACTACTGCATCATCACTGTCATCCTCAGTCAATATTTGCTAAGCTCTTTGGGACAGCAGTAGCATTAGAAAGTTTATAGAAACCAACAGTAGCTCAAAGACCTCCGTTTATTATATCGTGTTCTGTATGTTAACATCGTTATTTACTGTTTTTGCAATTAATGGATCAGAATGTTTCTAAACAATTATTAACTATTACTTCCATTTGTCGAATATTTAAGTCATTCAGATTCAATGAAACTTTAATGCATTTAATTATGTGTATATGTCATGTACAGAAAGCAAAGAGAAAACATTTATAATTCAAATATGCTACATAGTTTACTGTGTGAAGTCTCTTGAAATATGAAGGAATTCTCCCCTATCACAGTCATTTCGTATCCCAGCTAATGTTCACAGGATTGAAGTTTTGTAAAAAGGCATCCTTTTCCTCACTAACCTGTCATGGGTCCCTGCTTCTACCAAGTAATAAGAATGTTAAGGTTAATGCTTCTTTTAAAGTTGGTAATATTTTTCATAACATATTATTTTTTAAAAGTACCTGAATTTATGAAATGAAAATACTTTGAAAATAGTGTAAAATATTTGGCAAACGAAAGCCTAAGTGAGGATATTATTTATAGAGACCTAACTAATAAAGTAGGTGAATCTACTTTGGATTGTCATTCCCTTATGTATCTCATCTTTTTTTTGTAAAGCACAACACTAATCTACCAAAGCAAATGAACTTCACTGTCATATATACATACACACATATCTATTTTTCAGATTGCTTATTTATTTCTAGGCATCACATTTAAGTTGTTTAGGTTATGATGTTACTTTTAAAATTTACAAAATCATTTTTACTTAAAAGTACCACTCATAAAAAAAGTCAAACACTTTATAGGGTATAAAATGCAAGTTAAAATTTCCTCTCCTCTCACTCAGCACACGTATAAATACATCTAACTGCTAGAGTCAGTCCCACTTCCCAGAAAATCTGCTATAGAATTGCTGATGTATCACAATGTTTAAGCATATCCTATATAATAAAGAGGGAATATGCAAATTGACCATCACTCCAGTCAATTTGCACCCACAGCTGAGGCTAAGTTCCCATAACGAGCCTTAAGGAACAATTAGCAGGCACCTGAGGCTGCGCACCCATTCACCTCCTGCATGGGGCTTGACAGGGGACCTCAGGTTGTGTCTTCCACCCGTAGAGCTTGACAGGAGACCTCAGGCTGCTCCCCCCACCCTGGCACCAGGCCAGAGGAACTCAGGCTGCACCCTCTTCCCTGGTGCCAGGCCGGGGACCTCAGGCCATGCCCTCCGCCCTGGCCCCAGGCCAGGGGACCTGAGGCTGTGCCCCCCCACCCAGCGGGACTTGATGAGGGACCTCAAGGTGTGCCCTCCGCCCTGGTGCTGGGCCAGGGGACCTCAGACCATGCCCCCCACCTCAGCACCAGGCCAGGGGACCTCAGGCTGTGCCCCTTGCCCTGGTACCAGGCTGGGGGATCACAGGCCACTCCCTCTGCCCAGCAGGGCTTGATGGGGGATCTCAGGCCGTGCCCCCCTTCCCTGGCACCCAGGGGACCTGAGGCTGCACTCCCCACCTGGCAGGGCTTGACAGGGTGGGACTGGCCGTGTCTGGATCTAGCTCAATGAAGGGGGTCTGTCCAGGTTTGGGTCTCGAGTGATTTCGAGGTGTACATGGGTTGAAGACTTGACCCTGGGTTCCATGGTGCACTCCAGACTGTAACAGGAGGAAGATTTTCATATACGTTTTACTAATTTTCTTTAATCTCTGACACTTCTATTATAGAGAAAGGGCAAATAGCAATATTAAAATATTTCCTCTAATTAATCCCCTTTTAATGTGCACGAATTTCGTGCACTGGGCCACTAGCATTCTTATATTCAGACAATTTTTAATGACCATTAAAGATGAGCTGAGCACCGATTCAGGTGTAAGATACAGTGGAAAGCAAACAAAATCTCTGTCCTTGCAGAATTTAATCTCTAGAGGACAATCCACAAGTATAGTAGAGTGCCGTGCAGGCATGTCTACTATGAAGGAAAATAAAGGAGGATACCAAATAGAGTGATGCAGTGAGTGGGTAGGCTATCTTAGATAGTGTAGTCAGGGATATTTAAGCTGAAAGTTGAACAAAGTGAGGGAGCAGACTTGTGCCCTTTGCGGGGCAGATTACTCCAGAGAGAGAAAAAAAGCCAGGGCCTTGAGCTGGGAGCAGTCTTAGAATGTCTGAGATAATAAGGGAGCTAATGAGGTTGGGGTAAAGCAAGAGTAGAAACATGTTAAGAAATGAGGTTAAAGAGATATCCACAGGCCAATGCATATGCCTATTTATATCAGTAGAATCTGAGGAAAGCAGATTACTCTCCACAATCTGGGTGGGCCTCAGCCAATGGGTTGAAGGCTTTAAGAGAAAGATTGAGATTTCCCCCAAGACAGAAGGAATTCTGCACCTTAGGGCTCTTGACTACAACACCTATTCTCCCTGGTTCTCCAACCAGCAGGCTTGCCCTGAATGTTTTGGACTTGCCAGCCTCACAAGGACATGAGGCAATTTCTTGATATAAACCTCTTCCCTGTATATATCCAGTTCACTGCTTAGGTTTCTCTGGAGAACCTTGACTAATGCACATACCATAATCCTAAGGGTGCCATGTTGGCAGCTATTCTAGTTTTTATTTTGACAATTAACTTAATATTTTTAAATTTTTACTGACTAAAGAAAACACACTTCGAAAAGATTCTAATTTATTTTTTTCACTGTAAGAAATAATACTACAATGAACATGAGATAATGATATTGTTTCCTAAATTTTTAAATTTATTCTAAATTTCAAGAAAGGTAAATTCCAACAAATGCTTCTGACAATAGTTTTCAAATATGAACACTATTGGCCTGGATACAATAAACTTTGCTGGCAGGTGATACACCTTGTTTAGCACCACACATCTGCAAATGATTAGCTGATACGCTGGACTAGGTCCATGTTATGCACAATCATTTCATTCGTCACCGAGCTATCATTATATGCATTGCACAGACTACTGCTCTGCAGAAGAAATGTTTAATCTAAAGAAACTTGCAATCTAGGGTTAAATTTGATTGTTTATTACTTTAGTTGGCAAATATTTACCAAACAAATATGTGAGAGAGCCACTGTGACTAACTGTGATAGTTTTAGGTAGAATGAAATCACTTCTGGTTTAGAAGATCAGAAAAAGATTAATGGCATAGTTGATATTTAAGTTGTATTCTGAAGGCTCAATAAGAATTTGATGGACAGAGATGAAGTATTCCAGGAACAACAGGTGACATAAGGGAAAGCACTGAAGTGGGAAATTTCAGGTATGTCCAGGAACTAGTGAATGATTCGTTTTGGAAGTGCAAATAATAGTGAGTGCACTGCAACAAACATTTTTTGAATACCTACTATGTGTGAGGCAGTGTACTGCATTAGAGACACAAATATGAAATAAATTGGAAGGTAAAAAGGCAATTGGTGAAACATTAAATTAGAAAGAGAGTTGGCAGCAAGATCAAGGGTTTATGAATGTTAAGTTAAAAATTTTGGATTTAATACAAACTTACCTTTAATACAGGTAAGGTGATATCATTAAATACTGCTGATGGTTGAGTGAGAGTATAAAAATGTTGTATTTCAGGAATCTTAAGAGATAAGGAATGGAGACAAGTAGATAGAGTAGTAAGGAAAACCTGGGCATGGAATTACACAGGTCTGGTCTAAGGTTGGAACTTTAAAAAATAAGATGGCAAAAATAATAGACAACGCAAAAAAAAAATCTAGCAAAATTTGGTTACTGATTAAATTTGTGAAAAAGAACTAATCAAAGATTACCTACATAGAAGGAAACTGGCATCTGTGGAATTATATTAATGGTGATTTTAAGAGCCCAAACTAAGGGAGACACTTTACTTTTTTATCTAACAAAATACAAAATTACATTTTCTCCACCTGATAGAAATAATGTTAACAGACGCAAACCTCAGGACCTATGCTTGGCAAAGCCGTTCTAACTCTGGGCCTTTTGAAAGTCACAATTACCAAATGGCAAGATATTCTATAAACTGATCTAAAAAGAGAAGGCTGGATCATTTTATAAAATAACAGATAACAGTTGAGATCTAATCATGAATTTTAGTCTTACTCGTGTAACTTACTGTTGGTATAAAATGGAAAATAGTGAAATCCAATAATGCAAAAATGTCCTCTAGATACAAAGTCATAGAAGATTTAAAACGGTTCAGGAGAAATAGCCTCTTTGTTAATCTTCACCTGAGGATATTTTCCCACTGATTTGTAGAGAGAGTGGAAGGAAGAGAGACAGAGAGAGAGGCATCGATGAGAGAGAGACACATAGATTGGTTGTCTCTGCACACACCCTGACCAGGCCAGGGATTGAGCCTGCAACCGAAGTGCATGCTCTTGACCGGAATCAAACCCAGGACGCTTCAGTCTGCAGGTTGATGTTCTTTCCACTGAGACCAACCCGGTAGGGCAATAAAGTAAAAGACTTAAAGGAATTTTTATCAAAAATACTATTAACATATTTCCTTTGTATAGTGCTTTTCAGTTTTGAAAACATACATATATATCATCTCATTGATTTTCATAATAAACAGGTCAGATATGATCTCTGTCTTAGAGGTAAAGAAACCGACATTCAGAAGTTAACTTATTAAATGTCACATTCTATAATGTTGAGAGGAGGAAAGAAAGAATCTCTAATAATTATATTTTGAATCACTGGTCTGGTAAAAAATAAAAACTTTAAGGTTTTGTTTTTGAAAGTTCACTTTAATTTTCTTTTTGTTGGGCATTTCAGAGTTACCAATAAATATATATGATGACCTGAACAGTAAAGGTAAAGCAGGCTATACATTCCAAAGGCCTTGAAAATAGGTACATCTTAATGGTCAAGGAGACATGTTTTCTTATAGCTTTTGATTCTAAATATAACTCAACAAAAATTTAATCTATCTCATATGAAAGGGTGACAAAATTTCACAAAAGCTTAGAATTAGAAAAAGCCTTACATGTCAAAACTGAAACCTAGAAAATTCGGAGCTCGCTTATATATTTTTGTTGTTCTTTTTAATACCAGTTTAGCAGTTTGAAATCACAATACAGATGCACGGACAGTTAAGTCCTGTGGAAAATATAGATGTGACATACTGTTTATGTTGCAGCATAGCCCAATTAGCACAAATGATTAGAACTCAGAACTAGTGAAGTCAGGATCCAGTGTTCAACTCCTTTTGATGAGGGATTTGCTGTGAGAACAAAGTTGCTCGTGGCTGGGGTTTGCATGCTACCTTATCAGTGTATAGTTCTCACTGAGAGAACATCTGGTTCAATGAGAAACTATCACCACTATAAAAACCCCTGACCAGATCCTAGTGACAGTAATATTTTCAATTGCTAAGATTTGCATACATTCAGACAAAGAGTGTATTAAAAAGTCAAAGACCCATACTAAATAAAATTTATGAAAAGAACATAGAGGAAAAGAACTTCACTCTCTTTTTGAGTATATATCTTTTACTGGCTCTATCTTTATGCCTTCTATGACTTTGAAATGTACATAATAGGTGCAGTGAATAGAGTTTATGTTTAGTATAGTTTTCACTATGTCAAACACATAAGTATTCTATTTACTTATTTAAAAAATACTAGTACATTCATAGAAAACTTACTATCTTAAAATATTGAACATTCTATTCAATAGTTTTGGTCAAAAATGAAACTTACCATGTTTTAAAAGGCATTACAACTTTCTACATGTAATTACACATAATAAAGTTTTAAAATACATAAACTGCTGTTATTATAAGTAAATATATTAAATCCCAGTCTATTGGCACCAAACAACAGGATCTCATTCTTATATTCACATTGAATTTACACTCTTTAAGCAAAAGGAAATATAAGGAAGCACTATAAAATCAGCCAATACTGAACCTAAGGCAGTCTCCTGATTAGAAATGAGTTTGTTATTACTATGCCTCCTGGACTTAGGAATGCAGCCCTACAGGTTTACGACAACAGGAAAACGTCATTGCCAAACACAGATCTAACCCTTACCAGTTTAAGACACTTCCCTGTTGGAGCTGTTTAGATTTACAGTAACAAAGCTATTGCAAAGAATTCAACATTCAGCACAGCAACACGGAAGTACTAATACTTCTTAGCATTTTGTAACAAAGGAAATTTATTTTAACTCATATATTGTTGCCATGGCCAGTGTGCTCAATGGTTAGAGGTTGGCCTGTGCACCAAAGGGCCTCAGGTTCAATTCCCGGTTGAGGGCACATACCTAGGTTGCAGGTTCGCTCCTTGGAGTGGATGCAGGAGGCAACCAGTCAATGTGTCTTCTCTCACATGATGTTCCACTCACTCTCTCTCCCCTCATTCCTTCCCCCTCTACTCTCTCTCTCTCATAAATAAAATAAAATAAAATAAAATAAAATAAAATAAAATATTATATTGTTATTCCTCTCCTGCTCTGCTTAATGCAAAAGAGCTGTCAGTTATAAGTTAGTATCCTTACCACACACCTTACTTGCCCCTTCTCTAACTCCACAAACAGAAACAGGCCAACATTTTCTTTTCTTGGTATCTCAAATTCTTCTACAACTCAGAGGAAATGAACAGAATAGAGAAACTCAGAAAAACGTATTACCACTAGTGACCCAGTGTACGAAATTTGTGCATGGGGGGAGGGGTGTCCCTCAGCCCAGCCTGCACCTTCTCCAATCTGGGACCCCTCAGGGCATCCTTCTCACAATCTGGGGTCACTGGCTCCTAACTGCTCACCTGCCTGCCTGCCTGATCGCCCCTAACTACTCTGCATGCTGGTCTGATCACCCTTCACTGACCCCCTTGCTGGCCTGATTGCCCCCACCCCCCCCCCCCCCCCGCTGGCCTGCTGGCCCCCAATTGGCGCCCCCTGCTGGCCTGCTTGTTCCCAACTGCTACCCACCCCTGCCAGTCTGATTACCCCCAACTCCCCTCCCCTCCTGGCCTGATTGCCGCTAACCGCCCCTGCCTTGGCCCTGCCATCATGGCTTTGTCCGAAGGACATCCAGAAGGTCTCCTGGTCTAATTAGCATATTATCCTTTTATTAGTATAGATATTCCTTACTTCCATACAGGGATATGCAGTGTTTAAGTAATAGTTCTTAGCATAATCCAGCAAAATGTCATTTTTTTTTGAGGAATATAAAGGTCAATATCACTAATTGGTAGAATTAAAGACAAAAGATAATGAAAGTCCCCAGCAATTTAATCTTCCCTTAAGACTAAACATCCTCCACTGCTTTGGCTATTGCAGAGTTGACAGCCAGAGTTATTCTTTAAATTTATTGATTGATCTGAGAGAGAGAGGGAGAGAGAGAGACAGAGAGAGAGAGGGAGAGAGAGAGAGAGAGAGAGAGAGAGAGAGAGAGAGAGAGAGAGAGAGAGATGTGTGCCCTGACCATGGCCAGGCTTATCCTTGAGACTCATTCTCGTATTCATTGGTTTCATGGTCTATGTGCAAGCTGAGAGGGTCGTGCTCTAGGCTCCAGTGCCATACATATGTGGAAGCATAAAATTTGAAATATAGAAAATGTGTTTTTTTCTTAAACTTTGCTAAACGAAATCCAATATGAATTCTTCATACACACGAAAATGACAGAATTAGCCTTAGTTTTCTTTATATAAAAATGGAATTGTTATTGAACACCTGGGGTGGGGTAGCATTAGGAGGAAAATGGGGAATATCTGTAATACTCTCAACAATAAAGATTATTTATTTCCTCTGTAACAGGAAACTCAGGAAAAAACTAATATCTCTATGAAATAGTTGTGTTTCATGTACTGATTCATTGGCACCATCTATTTTGGGTGTAAGAAAATAATGGGTATTTTCATTTAAATCAACCTGAACCTGAATGTAAACTTCCAGGAAATTTAAACTTGTTTCAGCAATTGTCTCTTTCTTCCTAGAGTTTTATATCTCAGGGACCTTACCACTATTTCATTTAAAATAAATTTCTGTACACCTTCAGAGAACATTTTTTGTACCTTTAAAAAACGTAGTAAAAAAATAACATAAAACTCAACATTTTAACCATTTTTAAGTGTACAATTCAATGACATGAAGTACAATGACAATGTTTCATAACCATCACCACTACCCATTTTCTGAACTTTTCCCCAAAACTCTGTACCCATTAAACAATAACTTTCCTGTCATTCCCCAAGTTCATGGCAATCAGCATTCCTCAAGTTCATGGCAATCAGCATTCCTCCTCGGGAGCGTTGGGGAGGAGTTAAGAGATCAACTGAAGGACTTGTACGCATGCATATGAGCATAATCAATGGACACAAGACACTGGGGGGAGGGTAGGGGAAGAGGGGGGTAGGTCAAGGGGAAAAAATGGAGACTTATTTAACACTCTTCGTAATACTTTAAGCAATAAAACAAAATTAAAAAAAAAGAAAAGAAATGGAGGATGTGAGTTTCCAGACAAAAGAGTCACCAGATGCCAGCAAAAAGGATGAACACCTCTCTGGTGACATTCTAAAACAAAGGCTACAGAGAGATGCTCCCTCGGCTCATATAGAAACAGATGCGTAAAAAAGCTCAAGAAACAGAATGACATGAGACATTTCTACATCAGATGCCAAAACGGAAGGCCTTGAAAATTCTGGGTGAAAATGATCTTTCAATCTAATTTTTATGTTCAGTAAAACTACAAATTAGGTGTGGAAATGAAACAAAGATATTATCAGATATGCAATGCAAAAAAAAAATTTCAACTTTCTTCCTTAATCCCCAGACTCTTTCCAGTGGGGATTTAGGTAGGGCAACTAAGTAGACATATAAAGCTAACTAAACATAATAAAATGTGGATTCAGAAATGATGATGAGAAAACAGTATAAGGACTTCTAGATGGCTATGAAAAAGCTGTGAGAATTTTTCTGTCTCATAACCAGTCTGAAAAGGAAACCTGGTCAATTATACAGCTCCCAGTGCCCACTGGAAAAATAAGTGTATGGTGACAAAACCAGGTGTTTGTACATCCAGCTCAGGAAAAGCATGATTATCAATTGTGAATTGTCCTTTTTATGTTATTTGTAATTTTATTCTCCCATAAATATTTTTAAAGTAAAAAAAAAAACATCATTCCTCACTTCCCTAGGTCTTGGTAATCTCTATTCTGCTTTCTGCTTCGATGAATTAGCCTATTCTATGTACCTCATGGAAGGGGAATCATATTTGTCTTCTCTGTCTGCCTTATTTCAATTACATTATGTTTTTAAGAGTCATCCATGTTGTAACATGCATCAGAATTTCATTCCTTTTAATGTCTAACAATATTCCATTGTAGGTATATTGTAACACACATTTTGTTCATTCATGTATCAGTTGAGGGACACTAGGGTTGTTTCATTGCTGGAGGCAAAGACCAACAAGTAGTTAGCGTAATAAATGAGAGGTCCATCAGAAGGTTGATGGACCTTGGGCATTAGCAAAAGCTAAAAGCTATGCACCGACTATTCTGCCGAGACAATGGTGGCTGAAGACAATCTCCTAACCTGATAATCTTTTACTGTTTACCAAACCTTACTTACCTTTGATATGTCTGTTTGGTTTGCTAAAGGGCAAATGTATATTCTAGTAAATAAAAAGTTATGGGTCCCAGACATTCGGGGAGCCATTCCACTAGTGAAGCGCCTCCGCCTGGCTCCCCCAAAGCCTTCCAAATTTATATTTCTTATCTAGTACACACATTTGCATGGGGCTCCTTCTCCAGATTCTGAATCCTTGCTGCAAAAGGTTGCGGCATTTCATCCTTTTGGATAATGTGAAAAATGCTGCTATGAGCATTGGTGTACAAGTATCTAATTTGAGCCATTGCTTTCAATTATTTTGGGTTATATAGCTAGGTGAGGAATTGCTGGATCATACAGGACCTCTGTGTGTAACTTTTTGAAGAACCACCAAACCATTTTCCACAGCAGATGTAGCATTTTACATTCCCATCAGCAATGCACAAAAGTTCTCTGTACTTTTTGTTTTCATAAAAACATGGATCACCCCAAAGAATACAACTTTCCCATTTTTTCTTGAGGGAATACAACACATTTTTTCATGCATCTCATACTGGACAGTTTCCTTCTTTTGATACATCTAACTATACATCACTCTTCATTTCAACATGTAGCTTTTATCTACCAATTGCTAGGTCTATTATTACATTTACAGTCAGTACCTCAACTTGTGCCAAAATTTTCAGAGACAATATCCAAATGGGCATTTAATATTTTAGTGTCATAAATGTTTCACTTCATAGCTAGTGACTCTTACCTTCTCTTAATTCCAACCATCCATTTCTAAGGCAATGTCTTAAACATTGTCATTGCTCAGATCGAGTGCTTCATTTCATATCTTACTAGTAAATAGCAACATTCCACTTCCTGACTGTGACTTCCAATCCTTTCAGCCCTTACATTTTCGTATTACCTCTATATTTATTGTATAATATCCTCAAAATTTGTGATTTCTTGATTCCTCCTTTTTCTCTCAGCATACATGTCCTTTCAATTTTATTTCCTGCCCTATTGAGCTTAGACTACCACTCAGCATTTCAACAACTCTTCTGCTAGTGTGGCCTCAATCACTCTTCTCTCCATAATTTTAGTCTCAGAAATTCATAATCTTGAACCATTTTGATCCTTTACCTTCTGCGCTGCTATAGAAGGACAGTTGTGTTAAATTATCCAACTGTACAAACTGGAACTCATACAAACTTATGGCATTCATTCCCAGATCAGTCTTCAAGATTGCTTAACTTTGTCCTTGTCTTTATTCAGTTCTTTTCTCCCATTACCTTCAGTATTCCCTTCAAAGCTGCCTGCCTTCTCACCCCAGAAGCCCACAGGAACCCTTATTTCACATAAAAATTATTAACTGTGAACTGAACTTTACATTCACAGCTCCTCACATGTCCTTCACTCCTGTCTATGAGCATAAGGTGATCACCTTTCTGTTCAAGGCAAACTCTTCTGCATTCAGCAGATTCTAAATTCTATCTTATCCTACTTTAGAAATCCTGTTCCATAAAAATTCTCTTGATTGGCTCCTTCCAGTTAGTCACACACATGCTCAAATATCAGCCATTTTTCAAAACCAGAACCCCAAATCCTTAACCTACCTTCCTTTCATCTCAACTATCATTAACAGCTTTCTTATTCATGTTTATTTTTTTATATTTATAAAAATATTTTTATAGAGAGATAAAGGGGGAAAGAGAGAGAAACATCAATCATCTCCTGTACACCCCCACCAGGGATCAAGCCTGCAACCGGGTCTTGTGCCCTGACGGGAAATTGAACTAGCAACCTTTTGATGCTCTGATGTCCAACCAATCGAGCTACACAGGCAGGGCTGTTTATTCATGTTTCTTCAAGGACCACTCTATTGTCCAAACTGCTATGCTTCTTTACTTCTAATCACTTCTCAACTCACAAAAAATTGGCTTCTATATCTAATACTTTACTAAAACCACTGGGGAGGAAGTCATTAATGACAACCTAATTTCAAACAAAATAGATACTTTTTATCCTTATCATACTTAACCATTAGCAATTTTGACTTTTTAAAATACTTTTTAAATCTCCTTCCTTAGCTTCAGTGAAATTAGTTTTTAATTTTACTCCTATCTCATGGACTTCTTGTTATAAAAATAAATTTATCTTAACATTTAGTTGAGCACTAAAAATAAGCCAATATGTGCTAAGATCTGTATACACTTAAAACAACTCTTAGGTGGGAGCTATAATTCTCATTTTATAAAAAGAAGGTAGTCTTGGTGAGACTCATCTCTACAAGGTCACAGGAGGCAGGGATGTCCACCAGCAAATCACAGTAGACTTACTTTACAGCCAGCAATTGTTAAAAGTAACAGTGAGAGGGATACTTGTAAAGCATATCTTTGAGCCATAACTGTTAACTATTTAGAGAAGATCATTTAACTCTGTTAGATTCATGGAGATTACAAAAAGTCTTTGAAAACAACTACTTAACTTTTTGTTTTCCAAAATCTTTCAATAACCTCCTGAAATTTATCAAAGTAGAGTGTCAAGATTTGCCATCAAGGTATATTTTTCAAAAAGTAATGCCATGCCCTAGCTGGTATGACTCAGTGAAGAGAGCGTCAGCCTGAAGAGTCCCCTTCAGTCTTCAGCAGGGGCTGTGCAAGAGGCAGCTAATCAATGATTCTCTGTCATCATTGGTGTTTTTCTCTCTCTCTCTCCCTCTCCCTTCCTCTCTGAAATCGATACAAATATGTTAAAAAAAAATAATGCCAGGCCCGGCCAGCCCCAAGGACCCCACCCATGCATGAATTTGTGCACTGGGCCTCTAGTTATATAGTGCAATAGGTGAAAGGCTGTTATTACTGATATTCATGTACTACTTCGAAAATACATGTTGTCATTTTAGAGGTGGTATTTAGGTAAGTCAATAGCTCAACAGCTGACCAGGCTCCATTTAGACAACTGGTTATGAGTTATGTAAGCTTTATAAATCTGATGGGAGTCTAAACTAAACCTTACCAAATGCAGGAAGAAAAAGAGGTAAAATAATGAGCATGTTATGCCAGAACCATTTTTAAATTACAAAAAATGCTTTAAGTGCGGTGTTTAATTTCACTGAGGTATTTCCTCATTAGCCACTGTAAAATAGGGTACAAGCATTGCCCAAACCAACATTCACTTATGAGCAGGCTAAAAAAGAATTTTACCTGTAATAAACTCGAAGTGTCTGGATTTCTTCCTCCAGTTTTTTGTACTGTTGAACTGCAGTTTCTCTGGCTTGTTGCATGGCTAACAACTTTGCCTGCAAGCAATCAAATATTTTAAGAAATTTAAAATTAATTTGATATGTTAAAATGTAGTACCATGGTATGAATAGGAGTCTTAAATTTATGATGGTTTTAAACCTATCAGTATTTTTAGGAGTATTTAATAATTTTCCACAAAATAATCCAATTATATCAATAAAAGAAATATTGCAGACTTGAACCTATTAAACATACAACTTTTCTCATTCCTAAACTTCAACCTTATTCATCTGTATCATCAGATATATGCCCTTCTGCAATGTTTAACTTTAACACAGAATTCAGAATGTGGAACAGGGGTTCAGAGCAATATCAAGAGTTGAGATAAGCACACTGGGTGTTTCAGATACAAATTTAATGTGGCTCCACTGCCTGATCAGACTAGATTTTCTTTTAACTTTATTAACAGTAAAACTTAGAAAATTCTGAATATGTTGTTAAGCCATCTTTGACATTTAACATTAAAAAACGCACACACAAGACTGATTCCTACAGATATGATTTAACCTTTTCCATTCCTTTTCTGCAGGAAAAAAGTCTCTAAAGGGAGAATGGGAGAAATCCTGAATATTAGAGATATTTTATTCAAGAAATGCTATTGTTCCTCTCTGCCTATAAAATTCAAACTAAAGGTTCTGCTATCAGTATTTCTATAGGGTTCAAACTAGTAATTTTAAAAGAATTGCCACCTTCGATCATCATGCCCATTGGATTTCAGGCTTAGCCAAAATGTTCTCAACGTAACTTTTAAAATCCGGTACTGAAAAATGAGGTTTCAGTTTTGTTTATGTGGAGTTTAATTTGCATGAAAACAACGTCTTTCACATTAAATGATGTTTGATAGTACAGAGCAAATTATTATCACACGTCTCAAAAACTGCACTAATGCAATAGAGGCAGAAATTCTCTAATAATAACATTATTATTTTCTAATAATAACTCATATTATTTACTGGAATTATTTTCTTACATAAAGATGAAGTCATAAGACAAACTGTGAAATCCTGATCATAGTGTAATCTAAGTGATCACTAAACAATGCCACTTTTCTATTTTAATAATGGAGAATTATAAAAACATACAGCAGTATGGGTCTTTGTGTATAAATTTAGGCACTACATTAATTAATTTTTCTCTACCTGGGCTAGCAAATTCTAACAGTTACCTTATACACTGAGTGGCCAGAATGGCCAGAATATTATGACCACCCGATTAGACTTCGTTGGGCCACCTTTTGTGTTCAATACTGCGGCAATTCTTCTTGGCATTGACTCAATGAGATGTTGAAAGGTGATGCGAGGAATCTGACACCATGCCTGATGAATAGCACTGTCAGTTCTGTGAGATTTGATGGCTGTGGAACCAGCTGCCTGATGGCTCTTTTAACTTTGTCCCACAAATGCTCAATTAGATTGAAATCTGGTGATTGTGGGGGCCACTTAAGCAAGGTAAAGTCTCCCTCATGTTCTTGAAACCACTCATGCACAATACGAGAACCGTGGCATGGCACATTGTCTTGTTGGAAAAAAACCATCTCCATTGGGGTATGCCATCAACATGATAGGATGAACCTGATTAGCAACGATACTTAAGTATGTTGTGCTATTCAGACATTTATAATGATCTGGCCCTCTAGCAACTTTAGCGGGAAATTATAGCTAATTTGCCTACAAACATCAGGTGGTCATAATAATCTGGCTATTCAGTGTACAACAGAATACTACACAACCATAACAAAATATGAAATAGTGCCATTTGTGACAACCTAGATGGACCATGAGAATGTTATACAAAGTGAAATAAGTCATGAAGAAAAAGCTAAGAACCATATGATTTCACTCATATGTGGGCTATAAAACTGAAACTCGTGGACACAAACAGCAATGTGATGGCTACCACAGGGAAGGGCGTGGGGAGGTGGTGGTGGGTAGAGGGACCTGATATGCTGAAGGAATATCATTTGACTTTGGGTGGTGGGCACATAGTGAAATATACAGATCTTATACAAATCCATACCTGAAACTTATATGATACTATTGACCAATGTCACACTATTAAATTTAACTTAAAAATTAAAGATGTTTGAGCACTTGTTTTATGTCACATTCTAGAATCATAGATGAAACATTCTCATAAATTATTAAAAAGCATTTAAAATAAAAATAGGTGTCTGGTTCTTGATGCCAATAATTAACAACTTTGCCAACTTTCAGTATATTATAAAATGTGATTGAAATGGTATCTTGGGAGACACAGATACCCATGGTGTCAGTGGCTAGTAAAAAAGATTCACATAAAAAAAGCACATAATCATATTACATTCACATGTATTTAAGGAATATCAATATTAGACAGGTAACACAATTTGCTAAATAAATGTTACTTTAATTGATTATTCTGACTTTTTTTTAAAACCTGGTACTTCTAGGGAAAAATACAAAACAAAACACAACCCAAAAATATAAACCCATGTTCTAGCAGGAAAATGCCATAATGAAGATTCTGCTTAAGAAAGTACTGCCATAAAAATAGAATCATGAAACCTTTATTTAAATTCCGAAGTTTTGGGTAATATTGAATATTTCACTTTCTGCATTTAATTGGTTATAAAGATTTAGTATTGTGTCGAAGCAATCAACTTAATTTATCAATTCCAAACATCTAATCTTCTGCTGAGGCACTGGAGACTGCCTTTAAAACTATGATAAACTTTGTGGCTTTACAACTTCCTTCGTCTATCAGATATGTTTTTATCTGGCCAGCACATCTTTTTTGGAGGGAAATGCCCTTAGCCTATGCCACAGTGATCTTGTTCAGTCCTGGGGGATAGGATGAACTCAGGTAGATATGACCCAGGTTGCTCTACACCATTAGGACTAAGGAGAAAATAATCATGATGACATCATTTGTGTCCCCCGATCTCTGAGGACCAAACAAATTCTCATCCATTTCTTGGACTTCCTGGGTAAAGTAACCCTTTTTTTCTTTGTGTTTATGCTATTTTGAGTTGGATTTAGGTTATATGTAAGAAAATAAAACTACAAAAAAATCTAACTAAATCTATTTCTATACATTTTATAGTTTTATTAATAGTACACAATTCCTACACCTTACACATCAAAAATAAATTTCAAGTCACCAACATTAAGAAAATTAACAAATCAGATTTTTTTCCTGGTTTTGTGCCATTATACTTCCCATAATCTTTGGCAATTATTTTTATAAAAAACTGCACACATTCATTTATGTTTATACTCACATAAAAATACATGTAAAAAACAAAATTCAGCCCTAACCGGTTTGGCTTAGTGGATAGAGCGTTGGCCTTCAGACTCAAGGGTCCCAGGTTCGATTCCAGTCACGGGCATGTACCTTGGTTGTGGGCACATACCCAATAGGGAGTGTGCAGGAGGCAGCTGATCGATGTTTCTCTCTCATCGATGTTTCTAACTCTCTATCCCTCTCTCTTCCTCTCTGTAAAAAATCAATAAAATATATTTTTAAAAAATTCTGAAAGTATAAAAAAGATACAATGTAAAGTAAATCTTTCTGCAACCTCCAACTCTCAGAACTACAAATCCCCCTTGATATCATTAACTAGGGGCCCGGTGCACAAAAATTGGTGCACTCGGGGTGTCCCTCAGTCCGGCCTATGCCCTCTCGCAGTCTGGGACCCCTCAGGGGAAGTCCACCTGCTGGCATGCCTGGCCAGCCTGGGTGAGGGGCTGATGGCTGTCTGTAGGCTGGCCAAGCCCCCCAGTGGGGACCCTCACCCCATTGGGGTTTGGCCAGCCTGGGTGAGGGGTTGAGGGCCATTTTCAAGCTGCCCACAGTCCTTCAGGGTTTGGGTCCCTACTGGGGTGCCTGGGTGAGGAGCTGTGGGGCATTTTCAGGCTGCCCACAGTCCCTTCAGATTTTGGATCCCTACTGGGGTGCCTGGGCAGCCTGGGTACGGGGCTGAAGGCTGTTTTCAGGCTGTTCACAGTCCCTTAAGGTTTCGGGTCCCTACTGGGGTGCCTGGGCAGCCTGGTTGTGGGGCTGAGGGCCATTTTCAGGCTTTCAGGCTGCCCACAGCTCCCAATGACCCAACGTCCCAGCAAGGCTGGCTGGAAGCAGGTTTTAGGGGTTTATTTATCTTCTACAATTGAAACTGTTGCTTTAAGCCTAGGCAGGTAACGAAGCCTCCTGTTGGCTTCAGCTCCGTGGCTTCTATAATTGCAACAATGTTGCTTGAGCAGAGAGAGGCCCAGCCAGCCTAGGCAGGCAGTTTCCTCCATCGCTGGTGCAACAGAAGCCTCCTGTTTGGTTCAGCTCTGTGGCTTCTATAATTGCAACTATGTTGCTGTAAGCAGCGAGAGACCCAGCCGGCCTAGGCAGATAGTTTACTCCTGGTGCAACAGAAGCTGCCTGTTTACTCTAGCTCCATGACTGTCTGCCTCCATCTTGGCTGGGTTAATTTGCATACAGCCGCTCTGATTGGCTGGTGGGCGTGGCTTAGGTGTCCTGTAAAAATGGTCAATTTCAATATCGTTCTTTTATTAGATAAGATTACCTGTTTGTTATATATCCTTCCAAAGATGGTGTACACATATATCTATATTTGCAACTAAATATACCTATTTATAATATTGATGACATTCTTTAAAATCATAAAGCTTATCTTAAAAATTGAAAAATATTTAGCTGTTTTGCCTCCTTAAAAAATTCCTCCACCTCAACACATGCATCACACTGACTAGTCACATTCCCTCCCTTCCATCCCATCCCGAAAGCGGAACACTTGCATGATTTGGGTTCATCATTTTCAAATATATAGTTATGTACTTACAGATAATACTAGAGGCCCAGTGCATGAAATTCATGCACAGGAGACTGTGTATCCTTCAGCCCATGGTGCACTCTCTCCAATCTGGGACCCCTTTCATAATCCAGGACCACTGGCTCCCAACTGCTTGCCTGCCTGATTGGCCCTAACTTCTTCTGCCTGCTAGCCTGATCACCCCCTAACCACTCCCCTGCCAGCCTAACTGATGCCTAACTGCTCCCTTGCTGGCCCAATTGCCCCTAACTACCATCCCCTGCCAGCCTGGTCACCCCTAACTGCCCTCCCCTGCAGGCCCAGTCACTCCTTACTTCCCTTCCGTCAGCCTGGTCACCCCCAACTGCCCTCCCCTGCAGGCCTGTTCCCTTCCAACTGTCCTCCCCTGCTGGCCATCTTATGTCCACATGGGGGCGGCCATAGGGGGGCCATCTTTGACCACATGGGCGGCCATATTTTACCACATAAAGGTGGCCATCTTGTGTGTTGGAGTGCTGATCAATTTACATATTATCTCTTTATTATATAGGATAGCTCACTGTTTGCAGGTCTTTAAACATTATATAAAGACTAGAGGCCTGGTACACAAAAATTTATGCATGCAGGGGGTCCCTCAGCCCGGCCTGTGCCCTCTCACAGTCTGGGACCCCTCAGGGGGTGTCCACCTGCTGGCTTAGGCCTGTTCTGTGGGGCATCTGGCCTAAGCTGGCAGTCAGACATCTTTCTGGCATCCCGGGAGCCCTCAGGGGATGTCCACTTGCCAGCGGGGAGCAGGTCTAAGCTGTAGTCGGACATCGTTAGTGCTGCTGAGGAGGTGGGAGAAGCTACCACCACCACCGCTGTACTGACAGCCATCAGCCTGGCTTGGGCTGAGCAGAGCTCCCCCTGTGGGAGCACACTAACCACCAGGGGGCATCTCCTGCATTGAGCATCTGCCCCCTGGTGTTCAGTGTGTGTCATAGTGACCAGTCATTCCCAGTCCTTCTGCTGTTGTGGTCAACTTGCATATTACCCTTTTATTATATAGGACAAAGGCCTGGTGCACAGGTGGGGGCTGGCTGGTTTGCCTTGAAGCGTGTCCCAGATCAGGGTGGGGGTTCCACTGGGATGCCTGGCCAGCCTGGGTGTGGGGCTGAGGGTTGTTTGAAGGCTGGCCAAGCCCCCTAGCAGGGACCCTCACCCCATGAGGGTGTAGTCATAGTGGTTGTGGGGCTCATGGCTGTTTGCAAGCTGGTAATGGCCCCCAGCGACCCAAACTCCCAGCAAGACTGGCTGGAAGCAGTTAAGGATTTATTTGTCTTCTATTATTGAAACTTTGTTGCCTTGAGCAGAGGCCACAGTTGGCCATCGTTGGGGCAAGCAACCTTCCTGCTTGCCCACCTCTGTGGCTGCCGGTCACCATCTCGGTTGCGTTAATTTGCATATGGTCATTCTGATTGGCTGGTGGGCGTGGCTTGGGGTGTAGTGGAGTGACATCAATTTGCATGTTTCTCTTTTATTAGTGTAGATACTCCAAATATTTCTCAATTGCTTTCTTGGCCATATACTTCTATTAGAGGCCCGGTGCACGAAATTTGTGCATGGAGTGGGAGGGTTCCCTCAGCCCAGCCTGTACCCTCTCCAATTAAGGACTCCTTGGAGGATGTCCTAAACTGGCAGTTGACATCTCTCTCACAATCTAGGACCACTGCCTCCTAACTGCTCACCTGCCTGCCTGATCACCCCTGACTGCCTCTGCCTGCCAGTCTGATCACCCCTAACTACTCTCCCCTGCCAGCCTGGTTGCCCCCAATTGACCTCCCCTGCCAGCCTGATCTCGTCCCCAACTTCCCTCCTATGCTGGCCAATTTGGTCCTGATTTGTCAGTTTCTATGCCAGTTAGCATCAAAAGCTCCACCTGCTAGGCAGCCATTGGTTCTCCACAGCACCCAGATTTAGTTCTGATCGGTTGGTTTCAATGCCAGTCAGCGTCAGAAGCTCTGCCTGCTAGGCAGCCATTGACCCCCCACAGCACCCAGATTTGGTTCTGATTGGTTGGTTTTTATGCCAGTCAATGTGAAAAGCTCCACCTCCTAGGCAGCCATTGGCTCCCCACAGCACCCTGATTTTGTTCTGATTGGTTAGTTTCAATGCCAGTCAGCGTCAAAAGCTCTGCCTGCTAGGCAGCCATTGGCTCCTCACAGCACCTGCATTTGGTTCTGATTGGTTGGTTTCTATGCCAGTCAGCATCAAAAGCTCTGCCTCCTGGGCAGCCATTGGCTCCCCATGGCACCCACATTTGGATCTGATTGGTTAGTGACTATGCCTGTAAGTGTCAGTAATTTCACCTCCTAGGCAGCCATTGTTTCTTCACAGCACCCACATTTAGTTCTGATTGGTTGGCTCCTATGCCAGTCAGTGTCAAAATCTCCATCTCCTAGACAGCCATTGATTCTTCATAGCACCCACATTTGGTTCTGATTGGTCGGTTTCTATGCCAATCAACACTAAGAGCTCCGCCTCTTATGCAGCCATTGGTTCTTTGCAGCACCCACAGTTAGTTCTAATTGGTCAGTTTTTATGCCAGTTATCATCAAAAGTTCTGCCTCCTAAATAGCCATTGGTTCGTCACAGCACCCATATTCAGTTCTGATTGGTCAGTTCCTATGCCAGTCAACATCAAAAGCTCCACCTCCTAGACAGTCATTGGTTCTTCACAGCACCCACATTTGGTTCTGATTGGTCAGTTCCTATGCCAGTCGACATTTCCAGGCCTATCTCTGGCCCTGATCAGAGAGGTGGGGCTGAACATCAGCCCCAGAGGCTGGGAGAGAAAGAAAGGCCCAGCTGCTGTTGAAGCCAGGAAAGAAAGAGGGAGAGAAAGAGAGAGGCAAGTACTGATCAACAGCTGCCACTAAGGCTTCAGATCAGACCCTGCCTCTCTCTCTGGGTCTCAGCCCCCTCGGCCATCAGTCTTCCAGGTTGGTCAGCCTTTGGTCATGATCAGTCGTTATAACCCTGGGCTTTTATATATTAGGATTATTCTTATTGATACAAGAATCCATTCTGATAATACTTATCTTTATACAATGTTCCCCTGTGTACCATTACAGTCAATGCCCTCATGTTACACCCAACCCCTGCCAACCACTTATGTGATTTTTATCCCTATAGTTTTGCCTTTTCTAGAATGTCAGAAATGGATTCACGTGGTAGGTAGCCTTTTGAATTTGATTCCTTTCACCTAACTTAATGCTTCTGAGATTTGTTCATATTATTACATATATTGGTTCATTCCTTTATATCGCTGAGTAGTACTCCATTATATGGATATAATACAATCTGTATATCCATTCATCAGTTGATGGGCATTTGGGTTGGTTCCAGCTTTTGGAATTATTTAAAAAGCTGCTATAAACATCTGCATATAGGTAATTTTGTGGAAATATACCTTCATTTCTCCTAAATACCAAGGAGTGGAATTATTGACTTCCATGGTATATGTGCATATATAATACATATAGTGCCTATATAATATATATGTACTTTATAGAGTTATATAGATTATAAATTGCCAAACTTGTTGCTTAAATTTAAATAACTTTCAAGAATCTGTGCTTACCTACTAGCAATGACACTTGTTGAATGCCTACTAAAGGAGGTCGAGCACAGTATCAAGTGTTTGAAATACATTATATAGTCTATCCTCAACGCTACACTATGAGATAATTCCTATCATTCCTATTTTACAGGTTATAAAATGAGACTCATGGACACTAAATCACGTGTAAATATAAAACAGGTAGTGACTAATACAGCTGAAATACAAATTCAGGCCTGTTCTTCACACACACACACACATACACACACAACACAATGTATATACATATACAGATACATACAACTACATACCTGTACATATATATAAACATCTGTATATACATTTCAAATCAATCTATATCCTCAAGAACATGAAAGACCAGGAAAATATTATTCAGTACTTTGAAACACAAAACAAATGTGTGGGTTGACAAGAACTTGGTTAATTTATAACCGTCATAGCCACAATGGCAGGGGAAAGTATAAGCAGAGATGTACCAGATACTCTTGAGTATGCCACCTATTTATTTACCGTATTTTCCGGTGTATAAAACAACTGAGCGTATAAGACAACCCCCAACTTTTGAGAAGATTTTCCTGGGTTAATAAGTCCTGATGAAGACCGTATGCGGCACAAAGGAGCTGGACGGAGACCGCCTCGACTTTTGAGAAGATTTTTCTGGGTTAAAAAGTCATCTTATATGCCGGAAAATACAGCATTTATTTTGAGATATAACTAAAATACAATATTCTATTAGTTTCAAGTGTACAATATAGTGATTAACATATACATTATGAAATTATCACAGTAAGTCTAGTGACCATTTGTCTCCATACAAAGTTGGTAAAATATTATCTATACTCCCTGCTGTACATTCTGTTCCATGACTTGTTTATCTTATAATTAGAAGTTTGTATCTTTTGGTTCCCTTCACCCATTTTGCCTACCCTTGAGTTCCCTGGCAACCATCTGTTCTCTGTGTCTATAAGATTGGTTTTTGTTTTTTGTGGGTGTTTTTCTCATATATTCCACATATAAGTTAAATCATATGGTATTTGTCTTTCTCTTTATGACTTATTTCACCAAGCATAATACTCTCAAAGTACATCCATTTTGTTGCAAATGGCAAGATTTCACTCTTTTATGGCTGAGTAATATTTCACTGTGTATGTATAACACATCTTTTTCCTCATTCTTCTATTGATGGACACTTAGACTGCCACATGTCTGGGCTATTGTAAGTAATGCTGCAATGAGGATAAGGGTATATATATATATATATATATATATATATATATATATATATATATTTCAAATTAGTGTTTTCATTATATATATCTAGAAGTAAAATCGCTGGACCATATGGTAGTTACTGTTTGTGTATCTATTATCAACACTTCATTTCTACTCCCTCGTTTTGGATGTAAAACTTTACATCTTTTTATTTTGTGTATCCCTTAACTACCACATTTTCCGGCATTTAAGACGACTTTTTAACCCAGGAAAATCTTCTCAAAAGTTGGGGGTTGTCTTATAGGGCGGGTGCTGAAACTTCCGAGCCAGACTGGAAAATCTGCGGTCGCCACATATGGTTGGAGGAGCTCAAAAACGGCCGCACTCCATTCATTTCAATGGAGCTGGATGGAGACCGCAGGTGTCTCTGGTCGGCTCCTTTTTGTGCTGCATATGGTCTCCGTCTGGACTTTTTAACCCAGGAAAATCTCCTCAAAAGTTGAGGGTTGTCTTATATGCCCAGTCTTATACGCTGGACAATAAGGTAATCATAGTTATAGTTGATTTGACTACTTTTGTCTTTTTACCTTCATACTAGATTTATATATTATTGATCAACTATCTTGTCTATATATTTGCCTTTACATGGTAGAATTTCCTTCCTTCATATATTGTATTTATAGTTATAGCTTTTTTTGTTTTTTAGCTTAATAGAGCCACTTTAACTTTTTTTATAAAGCCAGTTTAGTGGTGATGAGCTCCTTTAGTTTTTGCTTGTCTTGGACACTTTCTCCTTCAATTCTGAATGATACCCTTACTGGGTATTCTTAGGTGACGGTTTTTCCTTTCTAAATTTTGAACATATCATGTCAATCCCTTCTGGCTTGCATGGTTTCTACTGAAAAATGAGCTAACAGTCTTAAGAGGTTGCCTTTATATGTAACTAGTTGTTATTTCCTTACTGCTTTTAGAGATTTTTTTTAAAAAAATATTTTTTTTATTGATTTCAGAGAGGAAGGGAGAGAGATAGAAACATTAATGATAAGAATCATTGATCAGCAGCCTCCTGCATGCCTCTTACTGGGAATTAAGCCTGCAACCCAGGCATATGCCCTGACCAGGAATCGAAGCATGACCTCCTGGTTCATAGGTTGATGCTCAATAACTGAGCTATGCTGGCAGGGTTAAAGATTCTTTATCTTTCACTTTAGACTTTAAATTAAAATGTGTCTTGATGTAGATTTCTTTGGGCTCATTTTGTTTGGGACTCCGTGCTTCCTGGATAAGGATATTTGTTTCCTTCCCTAGAATATAGGAAAGTTTTCAAACTATTTCTTCAAATAAGTTTTCTGCCCTTTTCTCTTTGTCTTCTACCTCTGGGATTCCTATAATGTGAATGTATGCTTGATGTTGTCCCACAGGTTCCTTAAACTATCCTCAGCTAAAAAAAAAAAAAATTGGGTAATTTCCACTTCCATGTTCCAGGTCACTGATTCATTCTGTTTACTCTAGTCTGCTATAGATTACCACTCATGTGTTTTTCTATGCAGTTATTGTATTTTCATCTCTGCAAGTACTGTTTGGTACTTTCTTATATTTTCTCTTTGTTGAAGTTTTCAATTTTTTCATCCTTTCTTCCTCCTAATTTGGTGAGCATGTTTATGCCCTACTTTGAACTCTTTCTCAGGTAAAATACTTGTCTCTGTTTCACTGAGGTTTCTGGGGTTTTACCTGTTCCTTCATTTGGAACATTTGTTTACTCATTTTGCGTGACTTTCTGTGTTTGTTTCTGTGTATAATGCTACACAGCTCTCACACATCTAGAAGGAGCAGCTCTATCCAGGACATGAATCTTACCATATAAGCTGGCTCTAGCTCTTGGTTGTCTCTCAAGCTCTTACTCTGATTGTTTCAGACTCGTGGTGTCCAGAAATGTAGTCCCCTTTGGCCAACTGATCCTGGTGCTCAATGGGCTTCCCCTGTGGTCTCTTTTTGTACCTTTAGCTCTGGCAGGGTCTAGCGAGTATGTGGGAGGCTGGAGCCATATCTGCCAAGTTGTATGCGTGACATGTGGAACGGGAAGTGATGTTTTCCTACCTCTGTTAGCAGGTTAAAATGGGGGTACAAAATGGTACCCACCTGCACTGATGCCACCAAGGTAGAGGGAGCTGGCAAAGATGGTATCCCAGGGGGAACCCCAACACATTCCTGCCCCGCTGTCAGATGCTTCAAATCTAGCTGGTGAACTGTTTTTTTGTGCTGTGGCCTAGGGCACGTGGGTCTATGCACAAGCCAGTTAAGAGTGGAATCCTTGTTCTCTACTGTCCTGTGTTTCTCCTGAGTGTGAATGTGGTTTCAAAGTCAAATGTCTTGGGGACTCATCTCTCCAGTGCAGGAGCAGAGGGTTAGGATGCCTGTGTGGGGTACAAAACTGCTGCTCCTGAAGGAGAAAATCCATTCACACACATATTATTTCCTTTGTTTTTCTGAGGGTCACTATAGCAAGGGAGGGGCTTTCAGTGAGATTGTATCTCTGCCTCCCCTAGAAATCTCAGCAAAGCCCTTTTATCCTCTGAGTTGGAGGTATTCAGCTAGTTCTCAAGTTCTTATCAGAGGGAATTGCTCCTTTTCTAATTGTATATTTATTGTGTCTGTGGGAGAAGGTGAGTTCAGGGTCTTTCTATGCCACCATCTTGAATTGCCTCCTCATGCCATCTTTTTGTATATCATGTAAGTCTTTCCACATATGATTATATTTTTTTGTTTTTTATTCTAACTCCTCAGTCTTACTCCACTCTCTACCAAAATCCTACCAAGGTAAAAATGCAAGAAACTTGTTGCTGTACTTCTAATTATGTACATCATTTACATTCAGTTTGATCCATATAATGTTATGGGCATGAAGGAGTCTTATAAATGGGAGTCATGTGTGTACTTAGTAATAGGAACAACTGGGAGTCATGACTGCATTTAATATTAGTTGTATCTTCTGTTTCTCCAGGTCATGTTCAAAATGTATTGCTCTCTGTAATAGTAGTGTAATATAAATATTCTGTTGCTTGCTCCACCAAAATTTGCCTATAAACACATGTCATAGCTAAGATTTCTCCTAAATCCAATAATTTTACTATTGTAACAAAAAAGTATTCCTAAGCCTATATAATCACAACTATACTCTTAACACTCTCTAAACAAACTTTATAAAGTTATCACCAAATTTTATTGAATTTAAGATGCTATAGATCTTAAAATACACCATAATTTTATGCAGAAAAAATCAGGCCAATTATACTTCTAAGATATCATCTATTGTAACAAGCATATGGCAATGTTAAAATGTGAAAGGATACTAATCCAAATTATTTCCCCCTCCAAAACAATAAAATTCTCTTCTAAGCAATACCAAAATATTTTTTCCTGCTTTCAGTATGTGTTTTAAAATTTGCTCCTCTCCTATCCCACTCACAAAATCCCCACCTTGTCCTTTTTGTTTAGTATTCTCTATTAAATAAAGAAAACTACAACATTCCCCATCCTTCCTTTTGTTTTTTTACATAGAGAAAACACTGAAGTTTTATCACAGTCTCCAACTACCTTTCATACAAGCTTCCCAACATGTAAGAGGTATTGTTTAAACACTGGGAAGGAGCAGCTGAACATTATAATTCCAGGTGAAATAATGAATCAAATCATCATTCGGTAACAGTTATTGATAATAATGAATGTTTACAGTTTAATCAGTGTATGTTTTATTTTCTCAATATACCTTAATTTTTTTTGGTAACATCTTTTTTCTTTCTATTTTCATTGAGATATAATTGACATAAAACACTGTATTAGTTGTATAATACAGTGATTTAATGTATGTGTATATTGCAAAATGCTTATCACAGTAAGTTTAGTTAACATTAATTACCTCACATATAATTTGTTTCCTCATGATGTTAACATTTATTCTCTTGGGAACTTTCAAATATATGATACTGTACTATTAACTTTAGTTACCATTCTGTATATCACATCTCCAGAACTTATTTTCTTTAAGTGACTGGGGAAAAAAAGGTTGGTTAACTAATGTTAGGTTAGTCATATAATTACTAGTAAATGTCTCATTATTCTTAAATTATATATCTAAAACAGTGTCAGCCATTTGTACTGCCACTGTATTAGAAATAATGTTTCCTTAAAGATTTTTCTAGTAATTTAGAATGATAGACAAAGCAAAGGCTACACTGTTCATATCACTGAATGCTATTTGTTTTGGATTTTGTTGAGAAACAACTTTTATCTTACTTTAAAATCTTGTTATGTTTGGTTTGAATGTGTTTTTAATGGTAATAGTTTTATATAGTTAAGCCTTCCTTTGGTAACTCCAAGACTATTAATGGAACTCTGCTTTTATCAGAGAACAGAAGCATTTGATCTTATGTATGATATCTACTAAATAAAGAAACATACAGTACAAAGTAAATCACAGAACCAAATAATTTTAGACCTGAAAAGGGTCTTAGAGGTAACAGTTCCTTACTTTTATAGGTGAGAAAATTGTTGTTAATACAACTTATTTAAAGAAACATTTGGAAATTGTCCAAAGTTTCACAGATGATTACAAAGGAAAGTGGGAACTAGAATACAAGTATCCAAAAAACATTGCTTATTCTACTATACTAGGGGCCTGGTGCACAAAAATTTGTGCACTCAGGAGGTCCATCAGCCTGACCTGTGCCCTCTCACAGTCTGGGACCCCTTTGGGGATGTCCACCTGCTGGTGTGCCTGGTCAGCCTGGGTGAGAGGCTGATGGCTGTTTGCAGGCTAGCCAAGCCCCCCAGTGGCATCCCTCACCCCATTGGGGTGTGGCCAGCCTGGGTGACGGGCTGAGGGGCACTTTCAGGCTGTCCATAGTCACTTCAGGTTTTGGGTCCCTACTAGGGTACCTGGCCAGCCTGGGTGAGGGGATGATGGCTGTTTGCAGGATGGCCAAGCCCCCAGCAACATCTCTCACCCCAGTGGGGTGTGGTCAGCATGGGTGACAGGCTGAGGGGTGTTTTTTGACTTTCAGGCTGCCCACAGCTCCCATTGACCCAATGTCCCAGCAAGGCTGGCTGGAAGCAGGTTTCTGGGGTTTATTTATCTTCTATAATTGATACACTGTTCCTTTAAGCCAGGGCCTAGGCAGTTAACGAAACCTCCTCTCTGCTTCAGCTCTGGCTTCTACAATGAAACAATGTTTCCCTTAGAAGTCAGGCCCGGCCTGCTGTTTGCTTCAGCTCCTGAGTAGAGACTTTGTTGAAAATATGTTCCCTGGAGCAGAGAGAAGCCCAGGCAGCTGCAATGGACACTGACTGTTTACTCAGCTCCCTGAGTGCCAGCCTCCATGTTGGTTGGGTTAATTTGCATACAGTCACTCTGATTGGCTTGTGGGCGTGGCTTAGGCATCCCAAAGGGATGGTCAATTTGCATATTACACTTTTATTATATAGGATGAGATGGCACACCCCCCACTTGGGATTGAGCCCCCAACCCAGGCACATGCTCTGACCTGGAATCGAACCATGACCCACTGGCTCATAGGTCAATGCTCAACCACTGAGCCATACTGGCTGGGCCAGACTGCCATTTGCAAGCCCTTCTTTGAAATAATCCACTGTGGGGCTAAAACTCAAATATATGAAAAACAAGTAAAAATTTTGATATAGTTCACCTAACAATACTTTTCTCTGTTTTCCGGAAGTACTGAGGTATAAAGATTGGCTACATAAGAATTTTGATCAGATTTTAAGAGCATCATGAGATAAATTTCCAATATCATCACTTTTAAGGTCTGTATTAACTTGTGTGACAACATTAATATTTCTTTCGCTTCCTGTCTTGAAACATTAGTCTCTTCTGTTCTACACTGGACACAATATAAATTAAGAATAAGAACTATTTTAAATAGTTTAATGGTCAGAACCACTACAGCAGCAAGCACTGACTCCGTCATAAGCTTATCATGTGTCTGCTCTCCAATAACTGCCATGTATTCTAATTGAACATATAGAGGTTTCATAGTATCACTCCTTTTAAAGGGAGAAGATATGCAATTCTTTAACTGATAAAATGCTGAAAAGTAGAAATTGAAACATTCTCCATAACTGTCTTTAACAGTGTGAACCCATCAGGGGGAAAAGAACATCACAATGTGGAAGAACCACTTGTTAGGAAATGATTGACTTAAATCCTCTCAGTTTTTCAGGTTACAAATAAGAGTGTCAGAACCAGAATCTGAACTTGGAACTCTAGACAAACAGTCCAGTAAATAATCCTGAGTCTTCCAAATAATCCAGCTGCTTCCCCACATTTAAACATGCCATGCATCCCACTGCGATGACTCCAGGGATGATACTTACCATCTACTCCCATTTCTAGCTTTTTTCCCATTCACGGTCATTTACTTTCAAACCTTCTCTTTGTATTTATTACTTTTATGATGTCATAAAATATTTGTATATCATTTACATTTTAAGTCATAAGTAATTTAACATATTTGTTTTGGACCAGTTCTTTGTGCATTAATTCAGACTGTGGAAGCTTTATCTTTTCATCGAATGAACCCTATTCTCAGGAAATGCTTACCATGACCTTAAGTTTGTTGCTAGTTAGATGTGTGGCCTCTGAGACTTCTTGCCTATACCTCTGAAAGGGATTCATACTGATATGTACAAAATCACTGATCACCTCACTGGCTTCACTAATAACCTACCCATCATTTAGTGATATTTGCCTTTTTAACATCTAGAAAACAGGTTAATAATGTACTATTTACAAAAAGTCCTCAGAAAACAGCTATAAAATTACTGAGTTTCTGTCTACCACACCACTTGTTCATGAGGTCATTTCCTCAAGAAAAAAAAATTATATGCAAGAAAACACAGAAAGCATCAGGGGGAAAGTGAGTTCCCCCAAAAGTCCATTCTTCTTTCTCATGGCACAATACATTCCTCTCACTAAGCTTGCTTTCTTTGGTACTACCTAAGAACATGAGCACACAGAGAAAATTAAATTCTTATTTAAACTCAAGAAGCAAACATTTCCCAAAATGACAATATTCCCCTCCTTTACACTTGAGTTGTAAACATTTCTCTGCATGCCAGTGCACTTCTATTTAGTTAGAACTTTAGTCAGCAGTATTTTGTTTATTTGTTCAGGATCGTGTATGTTTTTTCACGACATCCATAATACACTTCATACCTGAACACCTGCTGAACTAAACTTGTCTTGCCAGAAAAAAAAATTAAAATTATGCAATCTGCAATTCAGTCCATGCAAAGCACTTGGGTAGAATTTCTTCTATACCTTTCAACATACCTAACGACAATTAAAGAACTGCTTGCACAGAAATATTGCCAACTGAAAAGTTAGTGAAGCGAGTTTAATCAAGTGAACCTGACTAACAGTTTAGCTAAGGGCTTGTCAGATACACAAATTAAATAAGTACAATAATTGTTTTCTACCAAAATAACCTTAACATTAATGTAAAATTTTATGAATTAGTAGGGAAATCAGTTATGTAATTTTTAATAAAAATAGATTTTTCATTCATTAAAAAGTTTTTACACATACAGGCCATAAAGACAGTGTAAAAGACTATGGAAAGGACTACTGATAAGTCAGCCATGTCGGCCAGAAAACTATGTGTTTTAAATATGTAAACATTAATATATAACTAGTAAAAACTTATAAACACATAAATATAAAGCTTTACCACCAATGCTTTATGAAAAATATTTTACTAAAAATAGTTCATAATTAAATAAGATACTGAAAGAATCCACATAAATGTTAATTTGTAGCTCTCTCATTTGTGAAATTGTTTTATTCAGATATCCAAGACTAAGCCAGTACATTTTCTATTCATTTATCAGAACAATCAGTAAGAAGTAATTGAAGTTACCTGAACCAAAGGCATTTTTTTTTTTAAAAAAAAGGCAAAAACACAATTTAAAGAAAGCAGATCAAGCAAAATTTCATATATAAAAGTTTTGTTGAATACTCAGTAGCTAACGTACAGGCATTAAAAAAGCAAAGTTTTAAGAGATGACAGTTTAATTTTCAACCAAAGGAAGAGGAATTTCTAAACCTGACTTCATTTCTGTTGGAATATATAGTAATTTAAACAAAAGTTCTGTATATGAATGTGGAAATTACTTGCAAGTTGTGTCTAGGCATGTGAAAAGCTCAAGAAAAGAGATTTCCCTGTTTCCTTTTGGATGCTGCAGACAACAGCAACCCAGCCTAGGGCACACTGCTGCGGATTTTAACTGTTGTATGGAACTACTCAAAATGCTTTTGATCCATTTTATCTTGCAAGTTAGCAAAGAAATGTTGCAATAAGAAACACCAACAAAGATCTGAAAAAGTTAAGCTCTGGATTACCATATTGTGTTCTCCTGCCATTCAATGCTCCATACAAAGGCAGTGGTGTTCAAAGTAAGGAAAAAAAAAGGGGAGGGAGAAAGAAAAAAGAGAAACCAGTCTTAGAAAGCGCAAAGCACAAAGTAAATAATATTCTTCCACATCCCTTCTTTTTCACGGATTGGATGTTAAAAGAGTTGCAGCAATTAGGCTTTTGTTAATTACCAGCTGTTGAAACAGATGTGTTGACTATCCTTATTAGTCAACAGCTGGGTGAGAAGAACAATTGGTGCTCCCTGAAACCAACAGCCAGCTGCTCTGCAGTAATTATCTCCAATTAATAATACAGGTGATAAAGGCAAAAGCGCCTACCCCTCTGTTTCAATAACTTTGGCTTTATGATTATACAGTAATAGCGAATACACTTATTACAACAAGGAAGGTTGTATATTAGAGTCACATTAACTCTATGATAGTTTCCATTATGCAATTTCTGGAGAAGGAGTCAGACAAGTGCTGAAAGTAGAATCAGACATTCTGTACGCTTTTATTTATCATATTTCAAATGTCACTGCCAACTTACTTCTCTAGTACTGACAATAATAGCTAAGCACTTAAGTTCTTTGAAAAAGAGAAGCATAACTAAAATCTGTTCTTTTTGATTTCCAGGTGTTTTCACTGATCATGTTTTATATTCAGTTCACTGAAGCAATATATTTCCTCTTGCTATGCCTAAACATCAGTGTCTTGTTCCCTAGCTTACATTTCCTAGGTGACTAGTAGAAGCAATTTTACCAAACCCCAAAGAATTTATTTCATAGCAGTAAACATTATTTTATGTATACCAAGAGATCAGCAGAACAAACAAGCAAGCAGGAAAACAAAAAGTAAAACCATCTTTTATTTTGTAGACACTATCTTACACATAATATTATCAAGTTCCTAACTATGATGATGTTAAAAAGAGAAATATAATGGAGCACACCGATAAAATAGCGATTATCATATGTTTAAAATAATCTCTTTGCCTATTTCTTATTTCTAAATGTTCATATTAAAATTTCACTTCAATGTAAAATGAAGATTTAAATAAGCCAGGAATCCATCTCTGTCCTACAAAAGAGGTGTCTACAAGAATTTACAACCATATCTCTTAGCTAATTAGGGAACACTTAGAGACACTGTCTTTCTGAAAACAGGATTAGAGCTGGATGAACACACCCTTTTCACAAGCCTTCTTCTCCTCTCTGTTGGGTCATCATAAGCAGCTTGTTCTTCCAGCATTAAATAGAAAAGCCTACCGATTATCAGTTCTGAACACCTCAGTTAGGCATCAGGACAAGTCATGGGGATGGAAACTCTAAATAACAGGTAAAAAAAATCACTACAGCAAAAAGTTTGTAACAAAAACACAATGCACAAAAACTTCCTAAAGCAATATTATTTAGGTTGCCACTTGGACAGTATGCTTTCCAATATGAAAAATATTTGCTAGGAAACTCGCTTACCACATTTCGTGTAATTATGGATCCCGAAATAGAAATTTCAGCATTCATATACTTACAACGGAGAGATATGCACACAAACAAAAAAAGATTATCCTTTTCAGTAAAACCTGCTTAACCATGAGAATTTGTAATATTTAAAATTCTATAACTCATAGGGAATCTCCGGATATACAGATGCTAGCAAAATGAGTAAGAAGAGGAACAAACCCTTAACTCTTAAGTTTCAAAATCTTAGATCATAGAATTTACTCTGTGATTTCTCAATTGGAAGAAAAGACCACATTTCTCAGCACAGTAGCAGTTGAGAGCAAGTATCTTCTGTCTTGACCCCAGAGCAGTGCTCCTTGCCCGCTGCAGTATGTAAGAGGTGGAAAAGTATGCAAATGATAAAGCAGCTGATCATGCTTCTCTCTTTTCTGTGGAAACGAACAGGCTGTGGTCACTCTCCAGCAAGCCCTCCACATTTCATTAACCATGTAGCACAGCTATGGCTCCGCCTGAAGCTAGAGGGCTGCCCTCTCATCGCAGCCTACCTGACAAATAGGGCAGGCAGAAGAGAAACCCATTTTGAGGCCGTGATTCCTAAGCTCACTGCTGTTTAAAAATAAGCCAAGAGATATATATCCTTTCTCCTCTGCAAAAAATAAAAATAAAAAAAAAATTATGGCAATTTGTAATTTCCCTGAAACTGACTTTTTTGAACTTTAAAAATACCTACGCATAACCAAGAACCATACTAAAAAAGTACTAGTGTTCAGAGCAGCTCTCCACAGGGACACTTGAGATATCTAATTTTCACACCAATTTCAATTAAAGAATTTTACTGTGTGATTGCACAACCTGGGAGAAACACCTGCGTTTTCTCACTGTAACGTGTGCCTCACTGTTCAGCATGCCCTTTTCACATTGCTCATTGTCAGTCACCTAAAATTCCTCTGCTCAGGTCTTTCGCATCTCCCAAAAGACTAGCCTTTTTTTCCCATGCGGCATCTTCACCTGGGTGTAGGATATCTTTTATAGTATTCATTTAATTCTACCTGTATTTTTCATACATTTACCTTCTCCCAAGAGAGCACATGTATTTTCCTTTTTTTTTTGTATTCCCAGCATAAAGTATATAAGCACTTATGAAACATTTTCAATGAATAAATATGTTAAAAAACAAGGAAACTCCATATTGTATACCATAATGGTTGCACCATTCTGCATCCTCACCAGCACTAGGGTTTCCTCTTCTCCACATCCTCACCAGTACTTCATTTGTTGATTTATTGATGTAGCCATTCTGACAGGTGTTAGATGGTACCTCATTATCATTTTGATTTGCATCTCTAGGATGATTAGTGACTTTGAGCATTTTTCACGTATCTCTTGGCTTTCTGTATGTCCTCTTTGGTATTTAGGTCCGTTGCCCATTTTTTAATTGGATTGTTTGTCTTCCTTTTGTTAAGTTGTATGAGTTCCTTATATATTTTGGATATTAATCCTTTATCAGATGTATCACTGCCTAATATGTTCTCCCATACAATGGGCCCTCTTTTCATTTTGTTGATGGTTTCTTTTGATGTGTAGAAGCCTTTTATTTTGAATTACTCCCATTTGTTTATTTTCTCCTTCATTTCCATTGCCTTAAGTGATGCATCTGTAAACATATTGCTAGGAGAGATGTCTGAGATTTTGTTGCTTATGGTTTATTTCTAGGATTTTTATGGTTTCCTGACTTACATTAGAGCCTTTTATCTATTTTGAGCTTATTCTTGTGTATGGTGTAAGTTGGTGACTTAGTTTCATTTTTTTGCATGTAACTGTCCAATTTTCCCATCACCATTTATTGAAGGGATTGTCCTGACTCCGATGTATGCTCTTGTTTCCTTTGTCAAATATTAATTGAATGTAATGGATTGGGTTGATTTCTAGGTTCTCTGTTCTGTTCCATTGATCTATAAGCCTGTTCTTATGCCAGGATCAGGCTGTTTTGATTATGGTGGCTTTGTAGTATAACTTGAAATGTGGAATTGTGATTCTTCCAACTTTGTTTTTCTTTCTTAAAATTGCTGCAGCTATTCAGGGTCTTTTTTGATTCCATATAAATTTTGGAGTTTTTGTTCTAACTCTGTGAAATATGCTGTTGGTATTTTAATAGGGATTGCATTGACTCTATAGATTGCCTTGAGTAGTACCAATATTTTAATGATGTTGATTCTACCAATCCATGAACACAGTGTATTCTGCCACACTTTTATATTTTCTTTTATCTCTTTTTTCAGCACCCTGTAGTTTTCCAAGTACAGGTTTTTTGCCTTTTGGCTAAGTTTATTCCTAATCTCTTAACCTTTTTTGTTGCAATGGTAAGTGGGATTGTTGGTTCTATTTCTCCTTCTGAGAATTCATTATCACTCTATAAAGAAGCCATCGATTTTGGGTGTTGATTTTGTATCCTGCTACATTGCCAACTTCATTTATTAAATCTAGTGGGTTTTTGGTGGTCTTTCGGGTTTTCTATGCACAGTATTATGTCATTTGTGAACAATGAGTGTTTTACTACCCCTTTCCAATTTGGATGCCTTTTATTTCTTCTTCTTCTGTGATCACTGTGGCTTGGACTTCCAGTAATATGTTGAATAAGATTGGCAAAATCGGACATCCCTGTCTTGTTCCTTTTCTTGGGGAAATACTTTTAGTTTTTGCTCACTGAGTATAATGTTGGCTGTAGGTTTGAAATATATGGCCTTTATCATGTTGAGATATGCTCTTTCTATTCCCACTTTTCTGAGAGTTTTTATCAAAAATGGCTGTTGGATTTTGCTGAATGCTTTTTCTGTATCTATTGATATGGCCATGTGATTTTTATCTTTTAATATGTTTATGTGATGTGTCATGTTTATTAATTTGTAAATATTGTACCAGACTTGCATTTCTGGAATAAATCCCATTTAGTCATGGTGTATAATCTGTTTAATATATTGCTAGATCCGATTTGCTAATATTTTATTGAGGATTTTAGCATCTATGTTTATCAGAGATATTGTCCTGCAATTCTTTGTGGTGTTTTTATCTGGTTTTGGAATTAGAATAACGCTGGAATGTTAAAAAGAAGTTGGAAGTGTTTTTTTGGTTGTATGGACGTTTATGTGATGGATTTTTTTTGAAATAGTTTGAGGAGGATACGTGTTGGTGGGTCCTTGAAGGTTTGGTAAAACTCACCTGAGAAGCCACCCAGGCCAGGGCTTTTTTTTTTTTTTTTTTTTTTTTTTTTTTTTTTTTTTTTTTTTTTTTTTTTTTTTTTTTTTTTTTTTTTTTTTTTTTTTTTTTTTTTTTTTTTTTTTTTTTTTTTTTTTTTTTTTTTTTTTTTTTTTTTTTTTTTTTTTTTTTTTTTTTTTTTTTTTTTTTTTCTGCTTCTATTTCATCAGTTGTTATTGGCCTGTTCAGGCTGTTTGATTCTTCCTGATTCAGTTTTGTAAGACTGTATTTTTTTTTTTTAGGAATTTCTCCATTTTGTGCAAGATGTTCAGTAAGTTGGCATATAATTGTTTATGGTATTTTCTTACAATTCTTTGTATTTCTTTTTTTAATTTCTTTATTGATTAAGATATTACATATATGTCCTTATCCCTCCATTACAATTCTTTGTATTTCTGTGGTGTCAGTTGTTGCTTCGCCTCTTTTGTTTCTGAGTCTACAAATTGGGTCCTCTCTCTTTGTTTCTTGATGAGTCTGGCTAATGGTTCATCAATCTTGTTTATCTTTTCAAAGAACCAGCTCTTGGTATCATTGTTTATTGTATTTTCTTAGCCTCTATGTTATTTATTTCTGGTCTAATCTTTATTATTTCCTTCCTTCTAGTTACTCTGGGCTTTTCTTGTTGTTCTCTTTTTAATTCTTTAAGTTGTAGGGTTCAATAGTTTATTATTAATTTTTCTTGTTATCTGAGGTAGGCTTGTAGTGCTATGAACTTCCCTCTCAGGACTGCTTTCACAGTGACCCACTGATTTTGGATTGTTGTGTGTTAATTTTTATTTGTTTTCAGGAAGTTGTTGATTTCTTTCTTGATCTTGTTGGTAGCCCATTCATTGTTTAATAACATGCTGTTTAGCCTCCATATGTTTCAATGTTCTAGAGTGTTTTAACTGTAATTTCTAATTTCATTCCACTGTGGCCTGAGGAGATGCCTAATATGATTTCAATTTTCTTGAACTTGTAGAGACTTGTTTTGCATCCTAACATATGGTCTATCTTTGATAATGACCCATGTGCACTTGAGAAGGATGTATATTCTGCAGCTTTAGGGTGAAATCTAATCTAATAAAAGAGTAATATGCAAATTATCCATCACTCCAAGACACCTAAGCCATGCCCACCAGCCAATCAGAGCGGCAGTAAGCAAATTAACAGTCAAGATGGTGGCTGGCAGCCACAGAGCTAGAGCAAACAGGAGGCTTCTGTTGCACCAGCAATGGAGTTGAAACTGCCTGCCTAGGCCGGCCGGGCCTCTGCTCAAGGCAGCAGTATTTCAATTATAGAAGCCACAGAGCTGAAGCAAACAGGAGGCTTCTATTGCCTGACTAGGCCTTGGCTCAAAGCAACAAAGTTTCAATTATAGAAAATAAATAAACCCCAGAAACCTGATTCCAGCCAGCCTCGCTGGTACGTTGGGTCAATGAGAGCTGTGGGCAGCCTGAAAATGGCCCTCAACCCCTCACCCAGGCTGGTCAGGCACACCAGTAGGGACTCGGACCCTAAAGGGACTATGGGCAGCCTGAAAACAGCCCACAGCCCCTCACTCAGGCTGGCCACACCCCCATAGGGTGAGGGTTCCCACTGGGGGTGCTTGGCCATCCTGCAAACAGCCATCAACCCCTCACCCAGGCTGGCCAGGCACATGAGCAGGTGGACATCAAATTAACAGATTGGACATCAAATTAACAGATTTGTACACTCAGGGGGTCCCTCAGCCTGGCCTGTGTCCTGTGCAAGAGGGCACAGGCCAGGCTGAGGGACCCCCTGAGTGTACAAATTTTTGTGCACCGGGTCCCTAGTATTCTATAAATAACAATTAAATCCATTAAGTTCAGTGTGTCAAGTAGAGTCACTGTTTCCCTGTTAATTTTTTTGTCAGTAAAGTCAGTGGGGGTGCTAAAGTCTCCTACTGAGTGTGCTTCTGTATATCACTCACGTAGAGTCCTTTAGAAGTTTTAAAATATATTTAGGTGCTCCTAAATATATGGGCGCATATATGTTTACCAGAGTTATAGCCTCTTGTTGGATTGATCTATGTGGTGACCTTTATTGTCTTTTGCTATGGCTTTCATTTCAAAATCTATTTTGTTAGATAGGAGTATTGCTACATCAGCTTTTATGCTGTTTTGACTACTGTTACTTTGTAGTACAACTTGATATCTGATATTGTGATCCCTCTAACTTCATTCTTTTATATATACTCTTTAAACCTCAGAAGACATCATTATTATTATTGCTATGAATAGATTACCTTAAGTTAATATGTTAATATTTGCCAATATATTTATGTCTTCTAGTTTCTCTTCATTCTTCCTACATTTTTATGTTAATGTTGTATTGTTTTTCATTTCCCTGAAGGACTCTGTTTACTATTTTTTCCAATGCACATCTGCAAGTAACTTATTCTTCAATTTTTGTCTGGAATATATTTATATTTCACTTTACACTCTGAAGGGTATTAATCTGGGTATAGAATTCTACATTGGCAAATTTCCCAGAGCTTTAATGATATTATTCTATTCTATTCTGGCTTCCATTATTTCTTTTGAAAATGTGACAGTTAATCTTATTGTTTTTCTTTGACAACCTTTTCCCCTAGCCTGCTCTTAAAATTTTTCTCTAAAGTTAATAACTTTACTATATTGTGACTATGTGTGGTTTTCATTTATTTATCCTGTTTAGAGTTCTTAGAACTTCATGAATTTGTGTTTTGAAAGCCTTCCATCAGTTTTAGTAAATCCTGGCTTATCATCCTTCAATTTTTGCTTCTGTCCTGCTGAATTCATTTCTTTCAGGGATTCCAACTACACATACATTGAGCTGTCTAAATCTCGCCTGTCTCGTCAACTATATTTTACTTGCCACATCTTCCTTTCTATGACTGTGATTCAATTTTAAAATTTATTGCCAAACTGTTACCTTCTTACAAATCCTTTCTTCCGTTGCTAAATCTATTTAATGAGTTGGTAAGTTCATATAGCTTGCTCTTTGTTCTAGAATTTTTATTTGATTCTTTTATAGAGGTCCCAATTTTCTGGTGAAATTCTTAATCTGATTATTCATTTCTCTATTTTTGTATATTTTAATCATAACTATTACAAAGTCCTTGTCCATCTACTCCAACATTTGGATCAACTTTGAGTTAGTTTATATAATATGCATTTCTCTTTATTTTGGTCATATGCTCTTATCTTTTTTGTGTGCCTTGTAATTTTTAACTGACTGCCTGCCATTGTGTGCAAAATAATGATAGAAATTCAAAATATTAGTTATTTAAAGAGTGGCAGCCTTGTCTATGCCTCATAGATGGAAAAATGGGCTGATTGTTTAATTTAAACAAGAAGTGTTCCATGTAGCTGCCAGTTTGTAGCTTCTGGGTCATATAAAGGTGTTGTAAAGTCTATCCTGCTTATCAGAGAGTTTCTGTTTGTTTTTAATCTCCTAAACTGTATAGCCTGAAGTCCTGAATATGCTATTGGATGTGTGCTTGGTGCTCCCTCACCCCAACATTATCACCCAAAACCTGCTAGTTTTTCTGTATCCCAGCAGAGATCTTAGCCTATCCAAAAAAAGAGTAAAATGCAAATCAGGTGTCACCCAGTCACAAAGATGGCTGCACCCATGGCCACAAGATGACCATCCACATAGCCACAAGATGGCAGTGCCCATAGCCACATCCTATCTAATAAAAGAGTAATATGCAAATTAGGCATCACTTCATTACAAATACGGCCTCCTCCATGGTCACAAAGATGGCCGCCCCCATGGCCACAAGGTGGAGGTGCCCAGTCCAGCTCAGCCCCGCCACTGAAGTGGTCAGGCCTGTTAGCCAGGCAGGTGGCAGGGGAGGCAGGGGGCCTGAGGGGTGGAACAGGTGATTAGACAGGGCTGGGGGTCCCCTACCCAGGCCAGAGGCCTTTGCCATAAACCTCAAGTATGGGCAAAGGCGGAGCCAGTGATCGGAGGGGACAGGGGCAGAGCCAGTGATCACAGGGGTATGAGGGTACCCTACCCAGGCATAAGGCCTGGGCCAGAGGCCTCAGGCCTGGGCAAGGGCAAGGCCAGAGATCGCAGGGGCCTGGGCTCTGCAGAGCCAGCGATTGGAGGGGCAGGGGCAAAGCCTGCGATCGCAGGGAACTGGGCACCAGTGGAGCCAGCAAAGCAGGGGTCTGGGGGTCTCCTGCCCAGGCCTACAGCCTTGGCCAGAGACTGCAAGTGGGACAAGGGCAAAGCCGGTGATGGCAGGGGGCAGGATCAGAGCTGGTAAATGCAGAGGCCTGGGCTTTGTGAAGCCAGAGATTGGAGGGGCTTTGGGGTCTTCTGCCCAGGCCTGCAGCTTCAGGAAGGGACTGCAGGCCAGGGCAGGGGCAGAGCCAGTGACTGCAGGGCCTGGGGGTCCCCTTCCCATGCCTGCAGCCTTGGCCAGAGGTTACAGGCCTGGGCAGGGGAGCTGGGATTGGAGTGGCAGGAGTGGAGCTGGTGATCGAAGTGAACTACAGAGGAAACACCTTTTCTGACCACTCATTGCCTAAGCTCCCTGTATTGCACTGGTAATATTCTTAGTAACTTGGGTAATAAGAATCCAAAAAGGTGATCTAGGGTTTTTCCACCATACTCCTGGAGAAAAAAAATGAAGGTCCACTGTTGGAGGGCTAAGAAACGTCATATCCTGCCCTAGCCAGTTTGGCTCAGTGCATAATGCCTTAGCCTGCTGACTACAGGGTCTGGGCTCAATTCTGATCAAGGGCATGCACCTAGGTTGCAGGCTCCTCCCTGGCTGGGGCCCAGGTCAGGGCATATGCAGGAGGCAACCAATCAAAGTGTTCCTCTTACTTTGATGTTTCTCTCTGTTTTTTCCTTCTCTTCCACATTCTAAAAATCAATGGAAACATATCCTCAGGTGAGGATAAAAAAAAAAAGAAACAAATGTCATATCCTATCCTATAAAAGACACATCTTGAAAATGCCTAAAGAAAGTTGTCCTTTTTTTCATGGTGAAGGATTGGAGTCTGTGTTGATGAAAACACCTTGGTGGCTGCGGTGACTGGCAGTGGCTGCAGCAGTGGGGTGATAGGGCTGGTGACTTCCCCTGATTAGCCTGGTTGCCTCCCACAAAGGGAGGCCAGACTGGGGCTTAGGCCTGCTCCCCCAGGGGAGCAAGGAGGGGGCCTAAGCCATCAGTAGGACACCCCCTGAGGGCTCCCAATATGTGAGAGGGGGCAGGCTGGGCTGAGGAACACCCCCCCCCCAGTGCACAAATTTCATGCACTGAGTCCCTAGTCTATATAATAAAAGTCTAAGCGACTCTTATGGCAGAAGGACCAGAAGGACTGGTTGCAATGATGTACATTGAACACCAAGGGCCAGACGCTCAATGCAGGAGCTTTGCCCTGGTGGTCAGTGCATTCCCACAGGAGGAGTGCTGCTCAGCCAGAAGTCGAGTTCACAGCTGGCAAGCACAGCCTTGGTGGCTTAGCCCTCTGCGGCAGGGCTAAGGAGCAGTGACCTGAGTGGTAAGGAGCAGCGAGCAGGCAAGTGGTAAGTAGGGAGGGGTTCCCAGACTGAGAGAAGGTGCAGGCTGTGCTGAGGGCCACCTCCCCCCCTCCAGTGCACAAATTTCATGCACCGGGCCTCCAGTAGGAGTATAAAGCTAGAATTTTAATATTTCTGCCTGTAGATAATTAACAAATGCCTACAAGTAAAAGTGGCTGCAAAAATCAGTGCTTCTTCCACTGTCTTGGCTACTCTATTTCTCATTTCTCTAACAGCTCTCTGTTGTCTTCCACAAATGATCTTAATTTGTCATTTTCAAAAGTAGTGCTGGAGTATTGTAAAAGTCCAGGGGTCCTCAAACTTTTTAAACAGGAGGCCAGTTCACTGTCCCTCAGGCCATTGGACTATAGTTAAAAAAAAAAACTATGAACAAATTCTATGCACACTGCACATATCTTATTTTAAGCAGGACAGGCAGCAGCGGCAAAAACATCTGGCATGTGGCCCGTGGGCCATAGTTTGAGGATGTCTGGTAAAACACACTATCCCATTTAGGAACAGAAGCTAGAGTCTTGTATTTAAAACAACAACAACAAAAGACTTTGCCCTAGCCAAATAGCTCACTTGGTTAGAGTGTCTTCTTGAAACAGTAAGCTTTCGGGTTCCATCCCTGGTTAGGATACATACAATGATCAATTAATGAATGCACAAATATTTGGAACAACATATCACTGTTTCTCTCTAAAAAAATATTTAAAATGACAGATTTTTGGGGGGCATGTGTGAATAAAGGATTCTAAAGAATAAAAAAATCAAGGCTTAAAAAACAGGATGTAGAATATATACCATATAAATAGATGAAAAGGAATAAAAAAGGAACTTGATTGAGATAGTAAATGAAACCAGTTTAAAAACCACAAAGATATATCCCATGCAGACCATATGATTTAGCCATCTAATCTAATAAAAAAGTAATATGGAAATTAACCAGCACTCTGAGATACCTAAGCCACGCCCACAAGCCAAGACAAGCCTACCAGCCAATCAGAGTGGCTGTATGCAAATTAACCAAGCCAAGATGGTGGCCGGCAGCCACGGAGCTAGAGCACACAAGAGGTTTCTGTTGCACCAGCGATGGAGTTGAAACTGCCTGCCTAGGCTGGCTGGGCCTCTGCTCAAGGCAATAATGTTTCAATTATAGAAGCCACGGAGCTGAAGCAAACAGGAAGCTTTGTTGCCTGACTAGGCCTCCGCTCAAGGCAACAAAGTTTCAATTATAGAAGATAAATAAACCCTAGAAACCTGATTCCAGCCAGCCTCGCTAGGACATTGGGTCAATGGGAGCTGTGGGCAGCCTGAAAACAGCCCTCAATCCCTCACCCAGGCTGGCCACACCCTCATGGGTGAGGGTTCCCATTGGGGGGCTTGGCCAACCTGCAAACAGCCATCAGCCCCTCACTCAGGCTGGCCAGCCACACCAGCAAGTGGACATCACCCGAAGGGTTCCAGACTGTGAGACGGCACAGGCTGGGCTGAGGGACCCCCCCCAAGTGCACAAATTTTTGTGCACCGGGCCCATAGTAATATATATGTAGCAACATAAATATATCAATTTATGCAGACACACACATATATGTTAAACTTATGATTATCTTTAAGAGTTGAAAAGGTAAGGAATAGAATCTAAATTCTGTTTTACTATATCAGCATAAATACATATTTTTAGTCATATACTAGGCGTACCAGTTAATAATGCTGATTTTTTTCAATAGATGGAGTTACACATAAGTTGATATATATGCGATTTGATAAGTATGCTATTTTGTTGTATTGACAGCAACCTTCAACACTTTATATGTCAAATTTGCTGAAGGTATTAATATCATGTTTTTATACTTAAAAATGTTGCATTTCATGCCAAAAAAAAGAGCTTTTGTGGGAAGTTTTAATTCATTATTTTGAAGAAAAAATTATCATATACTTCGGGAAGCTTATGGTAAACATGCTCCATCTCAAGATACTTGTGAAGGCTGATTTAAACACTTTAAAAGTGATGATTTCAATGTGAAAGACAAAGAACCAGTCCAGGTCAACCGAAAAAGTTTGAAGATCAACAGTTTACAAGCATTATTGGGTGAAGATGTGTGTCCAACTCAAAAACAACTTGCAGAAAGATTAAACGCTGCTCAGCAAACAGTTTCTTTTTTTTTAAATCTTTATTGTTCAGATTATTACAGTTGTTCCTCTTTTTTCCCCCATAGCTCCCCTCCTCCAATTTCCCACCCCAACCTCTGTCCTTGCCCCCCCACTGTCCTCATCCATAGGTGTACTATTATTGTCCAGTCTCTTCACGCATCCCCAACACCCTTAACCCCCGAAAATTGTCAGTCCACTCCCTTTCTATGCCTCTGATTCCATTCTATTCACCAGTTTATTCTGTTCATCAGATGTTTTATTCACTTGATTCTTAGATTCACTCGTTGATAAATATTTGTTGTTCATAATTTTTACTTTCCTTTTTCTTCTTCCTCATTCTCAAAGGATACCTTTCAGCATTTCATATAATACTGGTTGGGTGGTGATGAACTCTTTTAGCTTTTTCTTGTCTGTGAAGGTCTTTCTCCGACCCTCAATTCTGAACGATAGCTT